>CAJVPT010004997.1:0-12713 GCA_910592055.1 Acaulospora colombiana | reverse complement strand
ATGAGTACTTCTTCCTCCTCTGTGTTTCCTTCAGTAGCAATCCAGATTAACTTGTGCTTTTTCAGGGATCTGCTGCTTCACCTTTCCGCCCAATAAAAATTTTTATATTAATTAATAAACTATAAATATTATATAAAAAAATATATATTTAAGAAAAAAAACTCTTTTCTATAGATCCTTGATCACTACTTCCAAAAAAATACAGTATTTCTTCAAAACTTTATATTTTGAAAGTAATAAACTTCAAAACTTTCTTTAAAAGCACCTGCTTTATTTAGTATCAGTTATATATATTATATTCTTTTTGTTTACTTTTCTCTTTAAAAACTTTCTGCCTAAGAAGTTAATGGCAAGAAAGCTTTTTTAAAAAGAAGAAATCAGATGAAAAATACTATTTTTTCTTCCTTTAAAGGTTCCAAAGTTTAGGAAGAAGTATAAATCAACAATTCCATGTCAATCTAAAAAAACAGACATTACTATTATAGGTAGAAATGGCTTCTCTCTTAGTATATATGGTTTGTTTTTTTATTTTTCTAAGGGATTTTGTCTACTTTAATTTAATTCAGAATTTTCTGTTTTATTAGATTTTGGACTAATTGATTGATTAAATATTGAAATTGATTGTTTTATGATTAGTAAAAATATAAACAAAGATATACATGATATATGACATGAATATATTTTCTAAGCTTCATAAGAACATTAGATCTATTATAAGTTATATGACAATTATGTAAATAGATAAACTTTATATAGACTATAATCTCCTCTTTCTTATTACTCTTTGAAAATGTTATGGTTATGGAATAAGTACCTTTTTTACTAGAATAGAACTTTAAGAACTCACTCTATTTATAAAAAACATAACCATTTTTTCATTTCAAAATTACTTCAGAGTTTTTTTATTTTAATTCAAATAATTTTTTCACCCTTATAGGATACATAATACTATTAAACTTATATTTTTTCTTTGAACACACTTGGTATTGATGACAGGTCATAATCATCAAGATTATAAAAAAGATATATTTCTTCTTTTAAGAAACTAGTAAATCAATTATGATAAGTTAGTTAAAAGGAATTCAGAAGGATTGAAAATCCAATAAGGGATGTCTAGTTTTTTTTAAATAGTAATAATAGTAGAAATTTAATCAACCAGATATCTCTAGGCAATAAGCCACCCAGTAAATCTGTTAAATATTAGGTTTTAAGGAATTTAATAATATAAATAATATATGGTTTCATGTGTAATCCTTGCATTAATTTATATATTACTTTATCAAAGTTAATAAATATGATTAAGCTTCTATTCCAAAAAAAAAAAAAAAAAAACAAATAAATATTTAATTAAAACTTATTTTCTTTTTAATAAGTGAAAAAATAAAGTTGTATTTGAAAAAAATAATTAAAAAGAACAAATACTAAGATTAATTTGCAAAAAAAAAATTTTTATATTTCAAAAATCAAATTAGTAAAACTTTAGAAACTAAATATAAAAATTTTAAAAACAATAAAAAAGAATATTAAATTTAATTTTCAATAAAAAAGATCTAAGATAATATTTAATTAAGTTTTAATTAAAGAATAAAACAATTTAAAATATATAGTCATAAATTTTCAAATTATTAAATAGATAGTTAAATTTTACTATTAAAAAATATTTTTTAAAAAAAATATAAACTTTAAAAATATAGATTCAAAATAAAATATAATATAAACCTATGGATCAATAGTACAGTAATAATGTTTTCAGGTTATCAAATATTGTTTTTGAGTTTAATATTATTATAAAATAGTATTATTTAAATTTAGATAGTATAGAAAGATCCTATTCATTTCATTATAATAATTATTACTATATTTGATCAAAATCTCATTCAATTATGGGATATTAAAAAATCACAAGATGCTTTAGTTGATTTTAATATTAAAATCACCTTATCATAAAATAGATTCTATTAAGCTTCTGCAAATAGGTTGAAGATCTGCATACTGTCAAAAAATTTAGAATACTAATAGTGTCTAGACATATTAGTTATAAGAATATCTTTATCAATTTAACATCTATCTATAACTTTACATGATCATCCCATAGACAGATTATAATAAGTCATATAAAAAGGGTATTTTAGTAAAACAAAATATTATCTAAGACTTCCTGTAAATATTCTATAGAAATATTATAATAAGTAGTATAAAAAGAATATTTAGAAAAATAAATATAAAAGGGATCTGAATTCAAGTTAGTCATTAGGCAAGTTAAATAATGAGGATCTGAATATAAGCAAGAGTTAAAAAGATATTTTTTGACAATATGTTATATAAGTTACAATTGTAAAAAATAGATTTATTATAATTATTGATTAGTATATACTATATTAATATGTAATTTGAAGTTATAGAATTAGTAATATATCAGAAAAACAAAACTCTTTCCACAAATCTCTCAGATCTTTAGAAATTTTCTTTTTAGGAAATTTACTCAAAGAAAGATAAACATCTTTATCCAAGACACATATTCTTGCAACACCAGCATACAACAGTCATTTTAGCACAAAACAATATTTCGTACATAGCCCTAGAACAGTAAATTGTTGAAAAATATATATATATATAGTAACAACTTTAACTTTTTCTCCTTTTTTAAGAAGAAGGAAGGAAACTAGCATAAATTGATTCACAGTCAGAAAAGGGGAGCCAATATTAACTTTACAGAGCTTGCAGTCAGGTCAGTGCAGATTAACACCTTTCTTAACACTACAAGAAATCTTAAAGCAAATAGATTTGCTCAATAAACCAAGCAAACCTTCAAGACCCAGAAGGACATCAAAGCTTCTCAAGGTCTAAATAGCCTAACATACATACCTCATCTCCTCACACATCAAAATACATTACCAGAGTAGCATGAACATGTATATGTGTATAAAGCTGTTGTCAAAACAAGTTCGACAAAAGTTTAACACAATAGTACAACAAGTGTGACTTAAATTGGTAAGATCATTAAGCACAATCATCATAATAGAAAGTGATCAATATAAACAGAGTGTTAGAAGTCTAAAAAATACAACAAAGTCAATATAAACAGGTAAACAACCTAAGCAAAAAAGGAGAAATGATATATGCCTATTCAAAACAAGATTAAGACATATACAAAAAACAAGGTTATAGTCAAAAAACAACAAGCATTATATGCAAAAGCTTGTTAACAATTACTAAAATAGCACTAAGGACATATATTAATCTGCTCATGTAATTATTCATAATACAATACAACAATATGACAATAATATCAATCCACATATATACCCTATCATAAATAAAGCAAAGCAGATACTTTATATAATAAACAATAGAGAAGATGATATTATTAACACACTAGTCCAATTGGCAAAAAAGTATGATGAAACAGGTAAACTATGGGCTACGTAACAAATTGCCAAACAAAAAGATGTAACCAATCACAATGGTGTGATGGCAGATGCTCCAGAAACATGTATCATACTGGATAGCATTATTGCAAAAATTCTAGGAATAGATAATACAACATTTCACAAGAAACGAATCTTTATACAACATATCACCTTTCTTTGACATGAAGAAAAGAGAAAAGAAGAGTATCTACTTCAACCCTATATAGAAGATAGATACCTGGACATAATTAAAGAAAAGTCAACAAAAACATCACACATTTCAATAAAGATTATTACTGATATAGAAAATGGATCAACATTGGATAATGAAATAACAATGGTAGAGAATCAAGAACAAAAGGAAATAGAAGCAAAAACTCTCAAAGATAAAATTCAAGGCCACAATATAAGCGAGTGCAACTTTTACACTACAAGAAACAGGCAAGCAACCCCAATACTAAACCCCTATTTCATAAACAAAAAGGGCAAATACAAAGTAGAAACAATGACTGCCAATATTCTAGGAGACAACAAAGAAGAAACCAAGACATACTTGAGTAGCATATTGAAATTGCCATGAAACAAGTGCAACCTTCTTCACAAAAAATTTATCAATGGAAATAAATGATTGAGTTTCCATCTAGAGAAAGAAGAAGATTTTTTCAAATGTTTAAAAAAGATAAACAGAAAGGAAGAAGCTTTTAATCTACAATAACTCAAAAACAAGGACATTAATCTAACATAAAATATAAAAATATTAGACAAGAAAATCTTTCAATCAAGAAAAGAGGAAGAGGAAGAGAATATATGGATGTTAGCCTAATAGATATAGCATATAAAACTTCACAACACCTTATAAAAAAATATTTCAAAAGATATAATAAGGTGTAAAATATACATATCTATAAGATCAAAACAAAAACAAGGATCAAGGCTTATATCAAGTGGTATAGCTATCTCAAGACAAATACAGAAACATTATGGATGACTCCATTAGGAACAGAAACTACTAGAGCTATCTTCTTCAGGAAAGAACTGACAGACAGAGAGATTAATAATATTCTAATAGAAAGAAATAAAAACTTTGCAAGACTACTAAACACAAACAAGT
This sequence comes from Acaulospora colombiana, assembly GCA_910592055.1. Classification (NCBI taxonomy): domain Eukaryota; kingdom Fungi; phylum Glomeromycota; class Glomeromycetes; order Diversisporales; family Acaulosporaceae; genus Acaulospora; species Acaulospora colombiana. The sequence continues at coordinate 8,192 of CAJVPT010004997.1, read as the reverse complement.
ACTACTCAAGTTTGGTAGCCAGGGTACTCAATAGTACAGAAACGAAAGCATGTTACACTCCAAAAAACTTCTTTATACTGAAAAAACAAAACTTCACAGTCATATGTTTTGCATCAAGAGAGGCTTTCAACAAAGCCTGTAAACAACATATCTTCTTACAAGGGCTATGCCTATCATGAAGTATTAAAAATATAGTAACAGAAAATAAAAAGATCTATATATAATATTGAAAGAAAAAGAGACATAATACAAGATATAAAAGTTGAAATAGACAATGAGGCACCTATAGACTCATTATCTGACAATGAATCGATTAGTTCCTCCTCTTTTTATAGTAGGAATTATCGATCTTCAAAAAGGCAATACTTAAGAGATTCATCTTCAAGAGATTAAAGAAGATTCCATAGAATTCAAACTGGTAGGAAAAGATAAAGAAATAATGAAAGACTTAAGAATCCAGCCACAGGAAGTAATAGAGAACCTATGAACAATCCAAGGCCTAGCCAGTACAATAGTTTTGACAAGTACTTATCAAATACAGAAATAGAAAATAAAGAAGACCCATTATACCATATCTTAAACAACTTAGAAAAATTAAGTGGCAGAATAGCCAGACTAGAGGATAGAATAGCTTCTAATAGATAAATAAGATATAATAGAAGAGGAGCAAAACACTTCTAAAAAGGTGCACCAGTTGTCCAAGATAATAAGAGGGAAAACAAGCCCAGTTTATCTCCAGTAGAAATTTCAAAGGAGGGTAAATATCAACAAAAAGGATATAATAGAGATAATTTGGATTTAGGCAAATTCTTACAAAGTGAAAAAACTGACTTTTGAACAAAAAAGGAAAAGAAAAAGAAAAGCAAAATAACAATAAAGATGAGAAAAATGATATTGAAAAAAGGGTAATAAGAATAGGCACACACAATATAAGGGGTATCACTGACATAACTAATCAACATAGTCTTATAGAAGACATAAGCAAACAAGGCATAGGAATAATAAGATTATGTGAAACCAAGCTAATGCACAATAATGCAAAATGGGCTTTCAGTAATCAGAAAGAATACAAACACTTCCATAATATCAACAAAAATACTCCATATGGTGCAGAAGTAAGTTTACTAATAAGAAAAGATCTTGAAAAACAAGTAGCATCAGTAGAGGAGGCAGATGGTTATATGATCACCATCAACATGTTAATAAAGAAGAACAAAATCTGCATTATACAGATTTATATTCTATCAGATAGATATAGATGTAAGAAAGTACAAGACAATTTAATAAGCTATATTAGAGGAAAACATGGGTAGGGCTTTCACACAATTTTAATGGGTGTCTTTAATGCAGCATACAATTCATTAGAGGATAGAATATTTTTATCCAAAGCATATTTCAGATTCTCATAGTAATTTGAAATTTCTCTATTTAACTTTCTTGACGAATGGATTTTTTAGATATACAAACAATATGGGAAGGGAAAAACAAAACTTCTACTAGGCAAGATGTCACAAGAAGTAGCAAAATAGATTTCATCTGGATGTTACAGAGCTTGGCAGAATATACAATCCTATAATTTGACAATTAAGATATAAAAGAAATTACTGGAAGTGATTATACTATGCTTTTGATAATCCTATATAATAATAATCTATTCACAAGAAACAAGACCATTAAACACTGCACAACATCCAAAATATGAAGGATTGATCTAAAAGAAACATCTCCTGAACAATAGCAAGCCTTTCGAGAAAGCCTGAACTATAAACTTAAAACTTCCTTGGAGCATATACTTAATAAGGAACCTAATGAAGATGAAAGAGAACTACTAGTAAATAAAATCTGGAAAACCTTCAAAGATCTAATTTGTAGTGCAGCTTTTAACAAATTAGAAGCCAAAAAACTGGTATCAAATAAGGAGAAATGATACAAATATAGTCCAGAATTTATGCAGTACAGAAGAGCTCTTCAATTAAAAACAGTCTTTAAGAAAGCAAAGGCATCAAAATAAATAGCAAATGTGCAGGAGCTCAGTGTAGTATTAAAAAATATAATGTATTCATGATTTATATTATCAAATAAAAACTATTGCATCCAATACAGCATCTCCAATATCCCCTAGATATTCTTGAAAAAGATATTCAAGACACAATAGAAGGTCTCAAGTTTATATCTCAAAACTTAGAAGCCAAAAAAGTAAGAGAGAAGATCAAATCAGCTTTAGAACTAAAATGTGATGATCTCAAATACAATCAAAATAAGATGGTAAACTCACTAACAAACAAAGAAAGAAGCAAAATAGTACTTGACCAGATCAAGATCAAGCAAGATGGTATAGAATATATAATGATGAACAAAAAAGAAATTGAAAAAGAAATAAGAAGATACTATCAAGAGATCTTCAAAAAGCAAAACATCAACTTTGTTAATCTTATTGAAGAATAGATAAAAGAATATGATCCTAAGCAGTATATCCAAGATGTATGATATGACAATTTTCTAGAATCAATTACATATAAAGAACTGAAAGAAACTCTCCGTGCACTCCAAATAACAAAGCCCTAAGAAAATCCCAGATTAGCTATGAAATACTAAAGAAATTGAGTCAAGAAGGAAAAGAATACTTGTGAAAGATGTTGAATATCTTTTTAAGATAAGAAGTTACATCTGTATATTAGAAACAAAGTCACATATATTCAATAATTAAACCAAAACTATAGGGGTGTAAATTAGCAAATACAAGACCAATCGTATTACTGGAAGTTACCAGAAAGTGCTTCACCAAAATTTTAACCACCAGAATGTAAAACATTTGCAAGATTAACAATATTCTTAGGGGCCCTAACTATGCAGGATTGTTAGGAGAAAGCACAGTAGATCCTATTTAAATTTTCAACAACATCTGTGAAGATACAAGAGAAAATAAAAAAGGACTGTAGATACTCTTTCAAGATATAATCAAGGCATATGATACTATTAGCCTGGAAATGCTAGCCAAGGCAATAGAAAGGATCAAGGCACCCAAAAGTTTTATCAAGATCATAATGAGCCTATTCCAAAATAGAGAGTTTAAAGTAATATTTGAGAATGATCTCACAGAACCAATAAGGGCAGGAGATGAAATAGATCAAGGAGAAACCATCTCACCACTGATGTGAAGAATTTTCTATGACCCTTTGCTATGCAAAATCTAAGAAAACATAGAACAGGGATACAAAATAGAAGTCTTATGAAACCCTGATCTAAATAATACTATTACTAAGAAGCTAGAATAAAGACACGTAGCTATAGCTTTCATGGATGATACCATATGGATAGCAGGGTCCAAAGAAGATATGAAAAAGATCCTAGAAACAGCAAAAATCTTTTACAAAGCAAATGACTCTCAAATTAATAACAACAAGTCAGTTTTGGTTACCATCAATAATCCCAACCACTATCCAGAAGAAGTTCATACAAGAATCAACAAAGAAATAGTTAGAGAGTTAAATAGAAAAGAGCAAGCAAAATTCTTAGGAATATGGACAGATAACTAGAAAACTGCAATTAAACTTAAAAAAAGGATCTTAAAAGAAATCAATACTATTACGAGAGTTCTCAAAAACAAGAAATTGACTGATAAGCAAGCCCTTTATATACTAAATAGAGTGTTAATTCCAAGAATAGAATTTAGAATGCATACAACATATTGTCCTGAAAAATATGCAATAACCTGACAGCAGTATATCATAAGCTCTTCAAGATCAAAGTAGCCTTATGTAGATCTATTTCCAATAGTATTATTTACTATCCAAAGATACATAATCTTAAAAGCATATGAATGCTTCAAAAAGAAAGCCAAATAATTGAACTCTGTAATAGAATAAACGATCAGGATTCAGCAGGGCTTATAACAATTATCAGGTTGAAACAAGTACAAATTAGATACTGGGAGCCCCACAATCTTCTTTCATGTGAATTCCTAGATCACCTCGATGATAAAAAAAATTTCATATTACAAGTTCTAAAGTTAACTAAAGACTTGAGACTAACTTTCCAGGGCTGGAAGTAGAATGATATTTTCAAGTGGACCAAAGGCAATAGTCCAATTCAAGAATATCTAACAATAGAAAAATATAGAAAGGCAATACCATCTTTGTGAAATAATAGGTTAATATATATAGATCAACTGTTAAATCAAAACCTTACAAAGTTCAGAAAGTGAAGAATAATTCAACTTATCCAGCATACTAGCAAAGGCTATATCCCAGGATAATATGATATACTATAAAGAACCATAGCTAAAAAAAGTATAGAAGACCTTACAATACTTTGGAAAAAGAAATAAAAAGAAAAGTGACTATCAAAATGTACTAAACCTGAACCTGGCAGAGATAAATAAAAGAAAACCTGGATAGTTATTCAAAATGAGAATCAACAAATAGTATTGAGAAAATTGATTCAGAAGAATAGTCAAGGTACTGTGATAATTCATCATTTCAATTATTAAGAAACAAAAGATGGCCTAAAAACAGTTTTTACTAAATATGTAAGATGCTTACTAAACAATAGAAATTGAAATAAATGTAATATAGAAATAGAATTAGATTTGGTTTATACTATACCATTCTTAAACCATTAAAAAAATACTAAAAGAGCACAATCACTAAAAGTTCCTTGTTCTCTATTAGAACTAGATAGTATAATGATTAAGAGTATAGTCCCAGAAACTCAAGATCTGACAAATGATCAAATTGAAAAAATGGAACAAGTATTAATAGAAAATTGGGAACAAGAAATACTCAGAGACAATATTAAGCAAGAAGTATATCAAGATCACCTACTTGAAATTCTCAGCGCAATCAAGAATCACAGGAGAAACTGATCTTCTACTCTGATGGATCCTTAATCGATTATGGAAATGAGAATGCAAAAATGGATGTAGTATGGATACAAACAGAAGAAGCTGGAAAAGAAAATAAATTTCAGACAGGAGTCAAAAACTGTCTCTTGTTCACAAGGGCAGAACTGGTGGCACTGGTTACAATAGCTTTAGTAGCTTCAATAGACAGTACTATCGAGATCTTCACATATAGTCAAGTTTGCATCTCTAAATAAAAAAAGCTAGAGAAAGAAGACTTGAAAATGACATATAAAAGATAGTTAAAAGAAAAGAATCAGTCATTATGGGCAAGAATGCTATATCTTATAAATAAAAAGCATATTTAACTAATTTTGACCAAGATTAAAGCCCACTCTAATAATTCATAAAATGAAGAAGCAAACTGACTGGGCAAAAAAGCATTAACACTATCAACAATAGAATGGAAGAGTCTCAAATCAAACAAAATACCCATAGAAACTATGTGGTAAGAAGAAGTGATAGACAGTCCAATACAATAGTTTATCAAGCAAATCAACAAAAGATCAATGGCTCTGTCATGAACACAGCAATACAGAACAAAGACAAAATGGCATTATCAAGTTCACAAGCATTAAACCTACTTATGAGATTTGACATGGGATAGGTTAAAAGATAAAAATACATGGGATACCTCCTTCAAAAGCTCACAGAGAAGAAGTTCCTGATTAAATTGACCAATGATGAACTACCTATCTTAAGCAAGCTATTAATAAGAAGATCAGACCTATACAAGCAAGCAAGATATATAGCATATAATCAGTATCAAGAAACAATAGAACATTTATTAGAATGCTCTGGTTATAAGATTGAGACCCTAGTGGCATGGCAAAAAGAATCTGAGACTTTTCTTAAAGAATTTGACAAGTTGTATCAAGAATGTAAGAGGGAAGTGGACAAAAAAATGGTACAACTAGCAGTTGACAATAGAAAAGAAAAAAGTGAATTAGATAAATGGGTTTTCAGACTAATAAAATCAGCTTCGCAAACTGATTCAAGCACTCTTAACTTTTGTGCAGAATTAGTAGAAAGTGATGCAATCAAAGAAGCTGCTAACTTAAACTGTTATAGAAAAAAACTGGAAACAATAGCAAAAAAAGAACAAAGAATTGATAGAAGAGCAAAATATAAGAAGGCCCAGAAAGCAAGAAGGCAAAATCCACAAGATAATCTAGTCACAAAAGCACAAGGCAAAGAGAAGAAGTGAAAGAGAGGAAAAACAAAAACCTGGTAGAAATTATAAAAAATGGGATTAAATATGGGATGAAGTGATTGGGTTTTGATCCTTGTCAAAACATCGTATAGTGATCTGCAGTAGTGACCTGCAGATGATGATGTTAGAAGTTGGAAGGATTTCTACCTGAACTACTAACAGAGCAATAAATTACTTCTGAAGTTGCACTTAGAGTTCTAGATAAATGCAAGACTTTGACAAGTGAGTTAGTTAGAGATTTAGCTTTAGCGACATATATAATATATAGCTTACAATTGTTTAATAAAGCATTCATAACTAGCTTAATAGAGAATTAAATAAATAAAAAAGAATTGGTAATATATCATTAACTCTTTCCACTGATCCTTTGATCACTCTCAAAAAAGATGTTCACAAGAAGTTTTTCTACTTCTTGACTAATAAAGTCTTACCACTTTTTTTAAACCAACCTGAAGTAACAACTTCAGAAGTTATACTTATCCCCTCTCTCTTATAAACAATCTTCTTTGGATAAAAACATGATTTTTAGTGATCAAAGCCATGGAACAAACACCTTTCCTATCAATAGCAAGAAAGTTTTAAAAGGAAGAAGAACTGTAGTGCTGCCATCCACTCACCTATTAGAGAGATAGTACAGAGCTTTTCGAATGATAGGAGACTTATTATGAAGACAATCACCCACTTTCTTGTCATGCTTTGGCTCTAAAAGTACTTTTTCTTGATTTTTCTGAAAGATTTTGCCTACCTCAGTTTGATCCTGAATTTGAGTAGCACAAAGTTTTTCATGCAATGATTGGCCAGCAGAAAACATGTCAATAAAAAGAATGTAAACAAGCTTCCATTGATCACCTCATATATCTGAATACATTTCCTTAATACCTATAAGAACCTGGGGTCCACTATAAGTTGCATATCAGTTACACGGTGGATATGAGATATGAAAACTATGATGTCATTGGCTACACAAAAAAAATAAGGCTGGATTAGGTTACCTTGGATAGACAATAACCTAACTCTCTTATTCTTTCTCCAGTGAATACAACTATCACATTCAGGGCTAGTATCTTTTTGAAGGGTTTTGATATTCCCATCCACTCATTGGAACCATTTATAATGTAATGACCAGTTAAATAACATTACGTCCCTCTGAACAAAACTTGACTTGAACACAACCCTTTTTTCTTTTTAAAATTTTGGTTAAGTGCTAGTGGAGTTAAGGCTCCACATGAATAGTTCTTAACATCGGTGGTGCTGGATATCCTAGATGAATCCTTGACACATTAGCCTCCTCTTTTTGGAATAGCAATAAGTCACTCAGTGGGCTGACCAATAGTTACACTCTAGGGAGTGTCAAGGTGTAGAATAGAAAATTAACATAATGTAACTTTCATACTTCCTATTTTTTCATGTTTTGTTTCTATAAGTAGATATCTACGCTAGATAGTCATGTAACTATCTTATTCTGATTGGATGAAATATAAATAGGTAGCTCTTTGTACTATTTGTTTATCTGCAAATCCTTAGACAGTATGGATAGTTATTCATATTGGTTGTTCCTAGGTCTTTTGCTTATTGAAATAAATCTCACTTATCTAACACAAGAATGAGCTAGCATTTAAAAAAAAAATGAATTAGTAATATAGTCTTTACAAGTCTATAACTTTTAATTATATATTATATATTAGCAAACTTATAAACTTAGTAAATTGAATCTTTGTTGAAATACGTAATACTACAACAGGCTTGATTGCAAGGGCAACAAAACAAATCAAAGCGAAAGCCTGTTACATTCCAAGAAACTCATATACACTCAAAAGAAGGGGATATGCAATCATTTGCTTCGAAACGGTTCAAGATTTAACTAAAGCTCTAAAACGACATGTTTTCATCCATGGTCATAGGCTAGTATGGAATGCCAGAGAATATTTCAGACAAGAATACACTGATTCAACTGAAATAATAAATCACAAAGAGACTACTGATACAGATAATGAATCAGTACAATCTGAAACAAGTCAAATATATAGACAAAGGGATGTGGCAACCAGATATAATACAAGGCCTAGATGGAAACATCGA
>CAJVPT010004996.1:0-12714 GCA_910592055.1 Acaulospora colombiana | reverse complement strand
TTGAAGGCCCATTTGCCATTGGTGGAGGTGAGTTTTGTTTCACTTAATCCTACTATTCCTATTCCTTGTTCTTCTATTTCTTCTAATAGGTTTTGTTGTTTTGTCGTATCAGTTATGCCTCTTATATTGTGTGAGCCTATTCTAATTACTTTACTTTTTGTGATATCTGTACTATATATTTTATCTATCTTTATTTCTACTTTTTTATCTTTCCCTTTGTTTAAAAATATTGTCTTTTGTTTCTCTATAAATGTTTCTAACTCTTCCTGTTATTGTTGCTTTATTCTTGTTATCTCTATTCTTGTTGTCTCTATTCTTGTTCTCTGATCCTCTTTGTGAGTTGCATTATGGAAAGGACAGGAGGATCCTATTATATTTTAAATGGTTTTGTTCATGTATTTGTTTATTAAATATATAAATTATTTTTTAATATAGTCTTTTCTTTCTTTGAACCATGGCTTTATTTCATGTTTGAAGTATTTGCATTTTTTCTCTATTTTCCTAATGATATCTTGTTGTACTTTTCAAAGATAAAATTCTTTATATCATTTCTTCCATAGTTTTTTAAAATAGTTTGTAATATTTTTTTTGATATTTATGTAACAGTCATATCTAAGTCATCTTTCTGTAATTGTCTCTCTAATAATGTGTATTATTTCCTTTAGAAAAACTTTTCTGATTGTACACTTTAGGTATCTCTTATAGTGTAGTAATATTTTTTCCTTTCAGTTTGTTATCTATTTTAAGATATTGTTTTTTATTGAATGCCTTGTAATATTTAAAATTATGCTATCGATTATATATTTTTCTATTATTGCCTTGTGTATAGTATAGATAAAGGGATATACATTTGTCTCCTTTTTTTCACAATTGTTACACAATTTGTCTTTATAAATTGAGAGTGTTTTATAATATAGCTTGATTTTTGTAGAGAGTTCTTTGTTCTATAAGCTTAACAGAAATTTTCTTTATTGTTGATTCTCTAGTTCATTATTTGATTGCTCATTTTGGTAATTTTAAGGTATTTGAAAGTAATAGATCAATGAATTCTTTGAATTATGTTATTATCAAAGTTGTTTCTAATTCTATACAAAAGTCTCTACTTAGTCAAGTAAACTGTTTATATGATTTTCTTGATTGTTTTTTGAATTAATACTTTTAGATCTTATTCATTCCATTGTATAGAAAAATGTATTTCTTTTAAGATTTCAGTTTTGAATACAATATTTCTTGTATTAAGTCTTATATCCCATTGTTATTTAATATCCATCAATTGGTCTATAAGTTTATTTTGTGTATTTTCTATATATGCTTAAACTTTGAATAGCTTTAACTTAATAGTTCTTTACTTGCGGATTTTTTGATTAGTTGTAAAATGTTTGAGTTTTTTTTGTTTTTTGTAATATTATATAGTAATAAACTTATTGATTTTTTGAATATTACTAATAACTGCTATGCTATCTGTATATCTTTGTACTTTGCTATAATGGAAATGTACTAACAGCTATAAGGGCAACTATTTGTTCAACTTTGATTGAGAAAAGAAAATTTTTGACTTGATCTTGGAGTTGAAATGCTTGTTGTCATTAATTGTTAATATCTATCTTACTTTCATATAATATTGTTCATTATATCAACTTATGAATCTATTTGTATAAATTTCAAAGTGTATATAGTTCTAGAATACTTTTCTGATATGTAAACATTTCTTTATAATTAATTTATCTATATTATAAAGATTATATATATAGTTATATAGGTAATATTTTATGAAACTTGTGGTTTCTATATCTTGGTTCCTTTCTATATGTGATTGATATATTAATATTGTCAGATTTAATGAAAGAGTGTTTGGTAATATTCTGTATTTAAAGTATAATTCTTTGTTGATTAAATATTGCTGTGATAAAATTTTGCTACAAAGAACCAAAATTTCTACTGTTGTTTACATTATTGCTTTAAAGTTATAGTTAGCTTTATTATTATTAAACTGATTGATATCATAACTAATAATGGGTTCCTAAAGTATTTAGCATATAAACTTTTGCAGATCACTTATATCCCTTTTTGAGAGACAAAATTAATAGCTCTTTACTTTAATAGAAACAAAAATCTAGAAATGCTATAAATTAATGATCTTGATAATAGAGAACAATTGTAGGTAGTTTTTTTATAGTTATTAATTTAAAAATTTTAATGTTTCCTAGTGAGGAACATTTGACTTTTGTCCCTGCCTCCCCCTTTAGGGATCCATCTTTAGTGATAGTATAGTCAAAAAAGTTTTTGGCAATGTTGAAGATTAATAGATTGTAGAAAATATATTATAAAAGAGGAGAGATTGTATCACTTTGGTTAATACTATCTTCAACCTCATATATATCTATGGGTTCATGATATATCAATACTATATTTTGTCTTTGATTGAGAATATTTAAAAGTATATTTATTATTTGTGTCTGAATTTTGATTTGTTTAAGGACTTTGATAAGCATCTCCAGATTCGTGAAGTCAAAGACTTTTGACATATCTTAACTAAGAATCCAGGCCTGTTTTTTGGTTTCTTTAGCATATTTTATAATATTGTTAATGATATCTATAGGTTTTTATATACTGTTTATTGGGAGTGCTGCCCAAGTTAGTTCTAATAAAATTTCTTTTTCTTTTAAACACTAGACTATTCTGTTTGTAATGATTTTGGTGAAGATTTTCTATTGACATCTAGGAAGGTAATAGGTCTTGTAATGTTTAGATTATATTGCTAGTCTTTAGGTTTAGATATCAAATAGATATTATCTTTGCTTTATTCTGTGAAGGTTGAGTTTTTATTGATAATATGGTTGAATAGGTTTCTTATTTTTTTCAGGACTTTTTTATCCTGTTTTTTGAAGACTAAATATGGGATTTGATTTTTTTCTGATACTTATTTAATACTTCTGTCTTTAATTACTTTTCTTAATTCTTCTTTAATATTTCTCTAATAGTTAAATAGTACTATTTGAGGTCAATAGAATCTTTGAGTACATATTCTTTTTCCTATACTAACTATTTTACTTGCTATTTTATGTCTCTAATCGGTGTCCATTGTTAAAAGTGTTTCCTAATTCTGGATTTAATCTCTTCTGATTCTATTATTATGCTGTTTTTTTTTTTCACTACAATTAGCTTGTCTAGAATTATAGGTTTGTATAATTTGTCCATAATGCTATTTATTATTGCTCTTTTATTGATTGCCAAAAACAGTTGTCTAGTTGCTATTATTTATTTGATTGTTTAATTTTATTTTTTATAGATTATATTTCAGATGATAACTTTGTATACTTGTATTGTTTTCCATAAATGAGTAATCCATTATAGAATAAAGTTATACTCTTTATAACTTATTATTTATTTGTAGGTATTAATATATAAAGGTTCCATTTGCATATTTTAAGTAAATAATAAAAATGTTTGAGAACTTCTGAATGATCTTTTCTATAGTATTAGTTTTGAAGTTCTTTACTTTTTAATAATGAATTTTTCTACAAAACTGGCTATTTATTTTCTTTACTTTACTTTTTTTTCTTTTAAAAGTAATATTATAGACTTTTTTCAGTTCTATAGCCTATATATTTATTTAACTATTTATTATACATTATGAAATAAATGTTATTAATAAGGCTACATATAGTTTCTATTATTTTATTTAAGAGTATTGATTAGTTAATTATATTTATAATATATTTCTAATAGCTTCCTTAATTATAAAGTTTTACAGATTCTTTTTTTTAATGTATTTTTTAATTTGTTTTATCTTTGAGTATAAGTTTTTTTATTTATTTCTTGTAGCTATTTCTCTATATATTGTTGCTATTATAATATCATCAATATCAATTCTATGGTGTATACACTTAAATAAATAAATATTATTCTTGATTTTAATATATGAAAAGCAAAATATAGATAAATATATATTAGAATATTATTGATATAGCTTGTTCACAATAAGAAGTTTCAAGTTTTAAAGCTTAATAGTAAATTTTCTTTAATTGTAGACAAGATAATATATAGATATGCTAGTAAAATTGATTAAATGAAGCAGTTCTATAGATTATTTCTATTCTATATTTTTTTGTGTGTAAATTGAATTGATTTATAATATTCAAGTCTAATTTATCTATATGTTAAGTTTGCTTATTTTATTTTTTAATTATTTTTTATATTGTATTGAATATTTTTATAGTTTTGTTAAAGATAAAAGAGATAATATATGATGCAAGTATACAATATGTTATATTATTATTATTGCTCATTTTTTCAAATAAGTTTTGGCTATCTTGTCTACTACTAAAATATGAATATTATCATTTTTTTTCTTGTTTATTTTTATTAATATATACTAATTTGAACTAATTGAATAATTATATATAAGTTGTATATGAATCTGGCTTCTAATATATTTTTTGTCTAATCATGTATTAGTTTATTTATATTTGTGATAAGTTTAGTGAAGTTAGTGTAGAGTATTGCTATATAATTATGATAGATTTTCAATAGCTATTGTGATTACTATTAGCTTCATTCTATATAGAAAGACTTATTCTTTAATTGTAAAACTGATTTTCTAAGTGTTGATTATATGGTCTTAAGAATAATACTTATATTCAGAGCTTGTAATTGATTTAGATTTAAAATACTATCTTTTGTTATTTGAAATTTATTGTTTGGTTTAAGTATTGTGTAAACATTCTTGAGTTTTCATTTACAATTATCAGAGAAGTTAATGGTTTGTTATAATTTCTTAAGAGTTAATGATATCATATCTACTTGAACATTTTCAATACTGATATTGAGTTTTTTTATTTACCTTTCAGTACTATCAGATAAGACTTGGATTCTTGTTTTGGTTCCTGTACTTATTAACTGGATTGACTTTGATATTATAATAATTAGAACTGTAATAATTTCATATTAAATAATTCAGAAGTAATATATATCTTATATATTATTTATATATTCATTGTATCTACAACTTGGATATTTATTTATTGAAGATATATTACTTATAATATAATACTATAGTTTGATGTTGTTGTTATGTATACTTATATACTATATCTATTCAAAGTTGTTATATTGTTTTTATTAACTATATATTATAATAAATCTATTGAGTTGATATTATTATTTAATATGTCAAGTTGAATTTTACTTCTTAATTTATTTTGTTATATAAACTATAGTTTTTAATATGCTGTTAAATGACATCTTTAAGTTTATAAAACCAGCTCAGCTCTCTTTATTTGTTGATTTTACTATATAGTGCTTTGACCTGATACTATTTAAGTACTTTTTTATTGTAAATATTGAAAATTTGTTTTATTCAAATAATTCCATGGATCCTATGACCTTTATAAATGCTATCATATTATGATGATAAAATTTAAAATAGCAATATAAAGAATTATAATATAACTATAATATGTAATGCAAAACTAAAACAATATTGAATAAGTAAACTTTAAACTAGATTAGTAACTATTATATTTATAAATAATATTATTTAAATTACAAGATCTAAAAACAATATAAAAAATATTTTAAAAATAGTAAAAACTTTTAAAAAAGCCAATAATTTATAAGTTATTAATCAAAAAATCAATATTAATTATAATCAACAATTTAAATCAATATTCAAAAATAATTTACAGTATGGGATTAATTATAATTTGATTAAAAATTTTATTAATATAAAAAATTTTTTAAAAATATATTTTTTAAAATCTAAAAAATTATTTATTAAAGTTTATTTGATAATTTATTAATCTGTTTATTATGAAATAATATCAATAAATTTTAATAAATAAAAGATTTACAGTAAATTAAAATTTTATTTTTCAAAGAATTTTATTAAAATATCACGTTTGTGATAAAGTTTATTCTATTTTTACAAAATTGTAATTTTACTTTAATTACTGTATTTTTAATCTAAAATTAATATTTTAACGATAATTTAAATTTCCATACAGTATATGCTATAGACATACAGTAAAATACTATAATATCGAGCTTTCTTGTGTTGACAACAATCATCTCAACATATTCACGAATAGTCTTTTTTTATAATTTGTAGATGCCCAGTCATTTCGTATGCAGTACAAATTCATGTATAATATATATATATAAAAGATTTAGAGAAATTGATACGAAAGGAACAGGTTATCAATCAATCGCACTATCAAAGTTGCTAACAAAGACCATTCGGAGTAAAACCGAGAGATCCTTTTCATATCAAATAAATAGCATAAATTGATGTTTTCATGACTATCAGCAACATTTTATTTATTAATTATTTCTCGTTTTTTTTTTTTTAAATGATTATTTTATCTCAAATTTTTCGAGTATGAATCGAATGACGTGTACGGAATCTTGGGAACTCAATGTGACAAATTTAAATTGCGAGATAGACTCAAAGATGCACCAATTTAATACAGAGTATATGTGTACGCGAATAGAATGGATATGCGCCTAGGCCTACGCGTTAGCGACGAGGAGGTAGATTCACGCGTCGCGTTTGAACCCGAAACAGTGAATGTAGGATCTCTTACCATTAAATATCCATGAGGATAGAAATATGATCTGTCTGCATCAATTTTTACGTAGGCCGGGACTCGAACTATCACCTATAACCCTATAGCCAAATGAATGTCAAAGAAAAAAAAAAAAAACAAGATAGTTTTTTTCGCTGCTGATTCTACATGATCTTATCAAATCACCAAGCGGAGTTTTACCTGTTAGAAAATCATCTGTTACGCATGAATGATATCATCACATTCTTGATCGTGTATTTATACGCTCTGACCAAGGGAGTATTAACCGAAATATGAAAGTGATCATATGCAATCAATAGATCAAATAAATGAAAGGTATTCCTACTAGCAAATGCATAAGAATTTTTTGTTTATTTTTACTGCAGTCGTTCGTCTATTAAAATATAGTTTTCGCGTTACACAAAGCATTCGTGGTTCTCTTTTCAAATTATTGTCTTCCTCGATTCTTAGATTGGAAACCGTGAATATATGAAGAGCTTTGTAGATTCTTTTGATGTCTTGGAAACTTGATCAGAAAATGTTTGACAGAAAATCTCATTCACTGGAATCTTGCTTTTCTCCTAGTATGTATAATCGAATAATAAAAATAATATATATATATACATTAAATAATAAATGAAATGGTGATAGATTTAAGGGTTCTTGGCATTTTAAAGAATTCTGTTTCGTGTGATTAAAGTACAATTATTCATTTCGATAAAGATTCACCTGCTACACACAGCCCGCAATCAACCTCATCACAAATAGAACCTTTTTCGGCTACTTCGTCAACACCGCCCCACTCCCACGGGTCACCAAACATTACCGACATTTCCTCGGCAGATGAAGAAAAAGATGTTTGCGCCTCGATTGGGCAGACTCAGGCTAACGATGACGTGACAGGACCCTTGTTATCTTCCGATGTTACATCACTCGATGATCAAGTTCAGAGTGCCAATGTGGGTGAATATTTCGCTAAGGAAGGTACTCCGCAAGTGGCATTTTCTAATTCAACACAAAGTAAATAAAGATTCTCGTTTTATCATCACTATTATTTGCCGATATTAATACGACCCTTTGCTAACATTTATGCAGATCTCGCGTACTCGGCGCATGAACATTTTCAGGAAGGTGACCGTTTTGAAAACCCGAACCATTCTAACCCAAGTTCAATTCAGTCCGAAAACTACTATTGCGACGAAGAGAGATCGGACACGTATGTTCGGGATTTTCAATCTTTCGCAACAGCCGCCACCTCAAATGGTACTAACCGGGAGGAGCTGTCCGAAACGCAACATTCGAACGACCAACTTCATTATCTCTTGAACGGAAACAATCGAAATTGTTTTGACGTTTCTTCATCCTCCATTAACAACAACTTTGAGCAAGATACCTACATATTTAATAGCGATCATAATCATGTCTCTTCTGAATGGCATTCCATAGTCACCCGCAGCTCCAGTATGTCAAGTCCAAATCGACACGAAATTTCCAATGTCAACTCGACGCAAGGAGATCTATACGGTAAAGGTCAAGCCCCCCTTTTGCCGGGGCCCATTCCAACCACAACTTCATATAGTACCATCAGTCCATATCTTCCGGGCGACGAAAACGAGCAGAACCTTGGGCGCAGATCACTATATTCTGAGCCTGTGTTTCGATCGTGGCAGCAGCAACAGACAATTCGCACCGAGTCAACGGGCTACCATCGGAAAGATACGTCGGCTTCGTTAGATCAACGACCAAACTCGAAATTTGAGGAAGTTTGTGATAACGTCGAGGAATGTAATCAAAGGACCTTACCACTAGGAATGAAAACCACAATTAATTCTCTCTCAAATTTTCCTTCTTTCATGGAACCTTCTCGACCAAATTTTCAACATCTCGCGTGTTGCGACGATCCATGTTGCAAGGAGGCCTGCGGATACGACGGTAACTCATGGAATGGCACGGACAATAATTCCGATTACGCTGCTCTCGTGCAGTATCAACCATCCTCGATGGATCATACAGATTCGCGTTCAAATGTTCCCACCATTCGATGGAACGAAAACTTGACGAATCAAGGGAACTCACCAATTCCCTCTCAGAACTCTTCTTTACCCACGAACAATCGCTACTTTCAATCGCAGTCTCATAAACGGGCCATTCAAGATAATTTCTTTGTCGACATGGCATACAACGAATCAAACTCCTCGTCATACCTTTTGCCCACGATCTCCAATGTCCAAAGGAAACCAGCCAATGACATATTTTGTAAGCGCACCAAATCCATGGTCAACAACAGCAATTCGGTCTCGATCATCGCATCGGATGATGGCAATTCCGAGGATATGTTGATGCCGATAACTTCGTCCATCGGCTTTGGAAATCATGATGCGATGATTCAAAAATACGAATCATATCAACTTCGACCAAAAATAGATTTGAATGACAACATTCCAGAGACCCCGGAACCACCATTCGATGTGAGCGATCAAAGACCCGACTCTCGACCGCGAAGGCAAAAACTAAAATATCCGGGGGACATGTATACGCCTCAATGGGTTCGTTATTCTGGGCATTCGAAGGAAGGATATTGTGACAATTGCAAACCTGGCAAGTGGTTGCAGTTGAAGAACAGCGCTTACTGGTATGAGAAATCACCACTATGATGAATTCGCCGAGAATATATCATCCGCTCATGCCCGTCAATTTTTGAACAGGTATCACAAGCAATTTTACCACGGAATTTCCTCGGTCTCCGGAAAAATGTTTGTTCCGCCACTGGAGACGCGTAAATTTGAAACTGGCGATTGCACTGAAGGACTTTGTCATCAGTGTAATCAGTGGGTTCCGATTTCCACAAGCAAGAAAAAGAATTCAATGCTTTGGTTCAGACACGCACATAAATGTCATGTATACGTAAAACCAAAGAACTATCCTCCAAGTGGTAAGAGACGTTAAGGGAAAAAAAAAAAAAAAATACAAACTTCAGATTATCGTTTTTCTTTTGACATCCTTGTTGACAAAACCTGTGCTTTATTCCTCTGGCCGTAAATATCCGTAAGGCCAAGCATGTGCAAATTTAACTTCTATTTGTTTTATGGCGCGCACAAGCGATTTTATAAATTCTTGTAATCGTTTCTTTAAATGTTATTTATTTATTTTTTTTTTTTTTCTTCCTTGAAAGGAATTCTTTTTAAACTTCGATAAGTTGGATATGGCGTGTTGATGCCTAATAATGATGACAGTTGGTGCATAAAAGTTGTATTAACAAAATGAATTCCTTACTTCAAACACAGTTTAGAAATACATATCTCACTGGATAATTTCTTAAGCTTTTTCTATTTTAATAATAATACAGTAATAAAAAAAACTTGCAAATTTCAAATGTAATGTCGAATGAATACGTGTGAATTTTTTCGTTTGAAGACAAAGAAATATACCTGCCGTCATACTGGTATTCCAAATAACGAAAGAAAATATCAAATCGCTCGGTTATCTGTGATTTTTTCTTCTTTCTTTCTTTTTCTTTCTTTCTTTCTTTTTATTTATTTATTTCTTTTTCTTTCTTTCTTTCTTTTTTTTTTTATCATCAAGAAAACGATAACAAATTACATGAACCATTCATTCAATACATATAAAATTCCGAATAAACTATTTTTTTTTTTTCGTAATAATACGGTCAGCATATATTATCTAGTGACGACATTTTTCCTACGAAAAAAATTTGCGCATCAAAGTATTAGGTTTCGCGTTTCTTTGAAAAATATTTAATTAAACAAGATTTCCCCCCTTTTCAATAAGTTTGGGCAAAAGATACTAACCATTACTTCATCTCTTGCCCCCATTGCAAAGTTCCAAAGAAATTTGATGATTCATTTTTCCAGCATGATAGTTGTTTGTTTACAGACAAGCTATTTCGCCAAAATAAAAGGACCTCCTGTCTTCCTTCCCCATAATTGAAATTGGAATTGAGATATTGAGCAGATTTCAATGCCAAAAAAAAAGGGCCTTTTCAAAATTAAGCGTAATAAACAGGATTCGGAACCTTATCCATCACTCGGAAAAGTACCTTTTACCTTGAAGGACGTAGAGATTGATTGCCCTCATCGCATTGACACTGGATCTCCTGACAGAAATCGCGGTGAGTGATCGATGAGTACAGTATTCGTGTCGATCTATTGACTCAACTTTTTTTTTTCACGTAGCCGTTAAGCTAATATACAATGCTTTGATTAAGGCAGTCCCTGGCGCAAACAACGGTAGGAACAACTCATTCAATATATTTATCGTTAATAATATCCCAATGTCACCAGTTCGCTGTGCTATTTCTTCAAATAATTAATAGTGAGAAAGATAGATATCTTGGTTTTAGCGAGCTCTATCGAACATAATATCTTTCGAAACTACAGGTGCATTATCGATCGACATTACAAAGACAGGATTCGGTCGAGGGTTTATAACCTAGCCGACGAGAAGAATCCGGATTTTGTTAAAAAGGTGATAAGCGGAGAAATTCGACCCGAGAAATTGGCGATCATGACAACAGAAGTACGTATCATTTCGAGATTTAATTCTTCCATGGAATATAATAAATTTGCATATGTTGTGTGACATAGGATATGGCGTCTTCTGAAATAAAAAGAAAGAAGGCGATCGAACTAAAGAAGCGCGTACAACAAATAATTCGTCGAGAACCTGATCTGGTCCCGTTAAAGCTAGAGGGCGACGGTTCCTTGGGAGGTGCGATGTTTGGTTGTGGTCCTACGGTTTGGATTACGCGCGAGCATTCCCATGAGTTTGCCGACTACATAGCTGCCGACGACGAACTGAGCGACATCGGACGACCCGCTTAATCTAAGTAGTTGATCTTCTTTTCATGAGATTAACAGATATAACATCTTACAGTTTCGATTTTCAGATATACAGTATTGCCTTTAGCATCTATCTCTTTATTCTTAGCAAATTATCATCATCATTATTATTTTTTTTTTTAATTTTTAGCTTGCCTTTCTTATTCATGTATCCTTGCTACCGACAATTATTGAAATCACTTCTATTTTCACTTGCTTACGACATCAATCTATTTTTGTAGTCAACGGGGGTGGTCAATCTTTAAGGTTCGTTCCCATATTTCTCATATATTTTAAATTTCATATGAATCTCACATTATAAAAAAGACTCCCTAAGATTAACAACATTAATGTGAAGTGTGATTGATATTTATCTAATAGGATTAAAATTTAAACGAACAGATTCAGATTGAGCATGCCGATGTATCAATTTCATCCCCTAGTCGGAAAAATCTGGAGAAAAATATGTTATCAAATGAAGATTAGCGTGGTCATCACGAAGATCAACCTACATTTCGTATTGATATATTTATCCAAATGTCCGAGCTCAGGCATACCCCTATGGTTATATAATATCCCATCTGAATGAAAGGCATTTATTTATAGCGGTATTACCTATATTTAGAATTGAAAATCATTTTTTCAAGAAAATCTTGACAATATAGTAATTACTTTATTGATTGAAATAAAGTTGTTAAAGGTATCGCTTACCAATGCTGTTCTGACCTATCCTTTATTAAAAATTATTATTTCCGTACAATATATTATAAAGAAAAGCGATAATCCAGTATATATTCTAAAATTATCTTGCAATCTATTGAAAAATTGAATTACAGTATATTGGAATTTATAGTATAAATCAAATTATTCTTATTTATGACTTTTTTAAACTTTGAATATTTTTAATTTAATTTTATTTACTTATCTTATTTAATCATAACAACAATAAATATAGTGAATCAATTTATATTTTTTAATAAAATAACTTTTAGAACTATATTAATTTCAATATTAATATTAAAACCTTTTAAGTATTAAATATTTTAATAAAAATTTAATCAATTAAATAATTTATTTATAACAAGCTTAATTATAGTTTTAATATATTTTATTTTTATCTATTTGTTTAAAAATATTTATATATTATGTTTATTAATAATTATTATTTAAATAATTTTTATATATTATTATATAAAATTTTTATTTATTGATAGCTAAATAATATTTTGTCTATTGGTTTTTTGATCACACATAAAATAAATGTTCAAAAGAAGTTTTTTCACTTTTTGCTAATAAAATCTTATTACTTT
>CAJVPT010004995.1:0-12716 GCA_910592055.1 Acaulospora colombiana | reverse complement strand
TTTAGCAATTCATACTATATGTATAGCTTACAATTGTTTAATAAAGCACATATAACTAGCCTAACAGAGGGTTTAAAAAAAATTTTTTTTATTTTATTAATTATTTAACTTAGGTAATTTTTTAAATAATAATAAGGTTAACAAATATATAAATAATAAAAAAAAAATTTTTTTATAACATTAGCTCATCTTCATATTCTAATAACTATTTTATTATAATAAAGATAATATCTAGAGACAATCAAGATAAATAATTATCTGTATTGTTCAAGAATTTGCAGATTACTGAATAGTATAAAAAGCTAATTATTTATATCTTACCCAACTAGAATAGGATAATTATATAACCGTCTAGTGTGGATATATCTCTTTACTATACTAAAACTGAATAAAAGATAAAAAAAATAATATAAACTTGTAAATACAATAGTATTCTCTAAAGTCTAAATTTATCAAATGACATATTGTTATATTTAAAAAAAAGTAAATATGCCAAGGATTCATCTGAAGTACTTAGTATTATTAATATTAGAAATTCTTTATATAGAGCCTTAAATCTACTAGTATTAGACAAAGAAAATTTTAAAGAAGATAGTCTTGTTTAGATTGTATCTCAAATATAGTTGATTATTAAAAGATATATTAGTATATAGTAAGAAAGTGAATATATCAAAACTCTTCAAAAGATATTGTCTCAAATATATATACTGTATATTTATTGAAAATAATAGAAGGAAGAAGTCTTTATTAACTATTTAATATATCCTATTTCAATAGTTCTTTTTTTAAGATGTCTTTGACATAGGAGATTTTATATTTTATATTTATTTGTACTATTATATATGAATTATGGTAGATTTCAGATTCTTATAAAGTTAAAGAAATACATTTAAATATATAAGGAGATTAATAAAAACTTTTTAATTTCTTTTATTAATATGAGCTCTAGCTATTCTATCACAGTATAAGAAACTTTGTGCTACTCAAAATTTAAGGTCAAACTGAGATAAGTAAAATTTCTTAAAAAAAATTAAAAACAAGTATTATTAAAGTATTATAAATACAAAAGAGTAATAATATTGTTTCTTATCAATTTAAATACTTTGTATTGTCTCTCTATAGTATAAGATAATAGTATATTAGTTCTTCATTTCAGAACTTTCTTATTATTGATAAAAAAGGTGTTACTTGACTTTTTTATTACTAAAAGTCAAGTTTTTTATTTGAAGAGAAGTATTAACTAAAGGAGAGAAAAATGAAAATAATTTTTGAATTTTTTTTATGTAATATATTAAGATTTTATTAATATAAAAATATAGAAATTTCTTGTGAACATCTTTTTTGTGTATAATCAGAGAATCAGCAAAAAGAATTTTTTTGATATAAATAATATAAATAAAGTATAAAATATTAATATTGAAATATAATTACAGTGATGACTTTAAGCAATGAACTTGATAGATAAAAAATAATTCAAGTTATTAAGAAAGCAAAATATCATTTCCTAAGTTGCTTCTAGAGAAATTAAACTTCTAAGATAAGTAACTATTATATGAAAGTCTTTTAAATTGTATAATAATTTTAAAATATACAATAAAAATAAGCTGTGTTAGCCTGACAAAAGATAAAAAAAAATTAATATTGAAATATAAAATATTAATATAAAAAAAAATAAAGAATTATAATATATATTTTTATTTTATATCAATTACTAAAATATTTTTATTATCATAAATTTAAGATAAAGAATTTTCTTATTTTAAATCAATAATAAATAATAATTTGTTCAAATATAACAATTTATAATTTCAATTTAATATATAATAATTATGTTTTTATATTCAATTTCAAGATAATAACATGTACTATATGTACTTTTTTTATAATATTTGGTATAAATATTATTTAAAACAATTTTTATTTTTAAAAAATCATTTAAAAAATTTTTTTTCAAATAATAAATAAAGATTTTTTTCAATAAATTTTTAACTTCTAGTATTTTGACTTTTATACTTGAGTTTTTTTAAAAAAAATATTGAGAAATATTTTTAAGACTTTGATAACATTTTAATAAGTTTAATATATTGTATAATATATATTTTTTCTTTTTTTAGCTGGCTCAGCCTTACTTTATTTGGATTAAATAAAGATGTACATATGTTGTGTATGCTATGACTACCTATGTTAACCAAATTTAGTTCAATAGAAATACTTCACCTCATGGCTTGTTGCTACCCTAAAAGGAGAGCTAACCTGCCAAAGCTAGGCTAGTGCTATATAAAATTTTGAAAATATAAGAAGAATGTGTGAGATTTGTGGTATATTCTTTGATATAGCTGTTAACCAGATTGATATATTGACCCTTAATGTGTCTTTCTGCTGCATTGAGCCAGGCGTATTTGGTTTATATATTGTATTTGACAGTTCTTTCTATCTTTTTGATGATTCCTTGTTGAGTTTTTCATCTTTGGAAGTTTTTGCATCTTGTTTTCCAGATTAGATGGAGGTATTGGCTCGTTTCTTGTCTAATCTTCTTGAGATATTGGAGTCTGATTTATTTGTCTAGGATGCAGGATATTGTTAAGTGATATATTTCTTTCGTTATTGTACCTTTGATTATGATTTTGAGGTATTTGGTATACTTGAGGGATGTGTAGTCTCTATATTTGGTTATTTATGTTTCCAGATTTTTTTTTGTGCTGTGTTATCTTAGTTTCTTGATGATAATAGTTTTTAACTGCTTTGCGTTTTCTTTTATTGTTTACGACATAGAAAGAGATATATTTTTGTTTTTTTTTCTCCACATTTTACACATTTATTATCTTTGTATATACTTGGTAGATATGTATTAAGTTTGGTCTTGGTAGATAGTTCTTTATTCCAGAGGCAAAGATTAAATTTTCTCTGTTATTGATCTTCCCAATTGATTAGTAATTCACTCATCTGTATTGGTTGCAGCATGGAAATTGTTGTTGGCCAGTGGATTTGTCCAATAACCCTGTTGCTGAAATCAGTTCTTGTTCTGTTGAGAAGTCTTCATCTTGCGAGGTGTATAGCTCTCGTGAGTTCTTGGATCATCTTTTTTATAGGGATGTCTAAGAGACTATTGTTCCACTGTGGGATGAGTGAGTACTATAGATTTTGTATAGAGCGAACTTTGATATTCTTTTTTCCCGGTTTCATTTCCAGCCTTGTGTTTATATTTGCTAGTTTATTGCTTGATCATTATGTTTGTTGCCTGAGTGTGCTTTGATTTTGTAGAAGTTAAGTTTGAGATGGTTTTTCTTGATTAGATCTTTTAATTGTTGAGAATTCCAAGGTTTTTCTGTTTTCTTAGGTTAGTAATGTAATCAGTTTGAGTAACCTTATTGATGCTGTTGATTGAGTTTGGCTATCTGTGTAAATGTTTGCTTTATTAAATGGGGACAGTGTGTTAGTAGCTATCAAAATGGCCATTAACTCAGCTCGGGTTGAAGAAGGAAAGTTCTTCACTTACTCTTGAAAATATATTTCTTGGTCTCTCTGGTTATAATGACCCATTCGAAGTCCATGTAGTTTCTTTTCTGGTGTTGTAGCAGAGATCCATCTATATAGATTTTGAAGTTGATCTTATCTTGTATCTGTTTGGCAATGTTTACTAGTTTCTCCATTACTGGTCTGAGTGCCTTGAGGAATTTGTTCAGACATACTATATGTGGATCTTCTTCAGGTATATGATTGATTGTTTCTTGCTCAATCACTGTCCTTTCTTGTTGGAAGTATTCTTGAAGTACCATGCTAATCAAGTTGAGTGAGGCCCTATTTCTGAGTTTGGTAGTATTTATTATGTTAATTTGTATGGAGTTTTGACTCTGCTGTACAGGGAATGTTACTGCATTTCCTTTTGAGGTATTGAAGGTGCATGGATAGATGGGTTGTCTGTTTTGATTGATGTCACATTCTATGTATTCTGTTAGTGGATATTTATTGAGTTCTTGGGTATAATGCCTATACATGGTCTCATTGGTATCAATTTTTCTTTGTTTTCGGCCAAATACTATTGTATTGTTAATTTCTGTTGAGATCTAGTATGGTATATATTGTATAATATTAGTTATTATTTAAAATAAAATAATAGTAAATAAAGTTTAAAAGCAAAATCAATATAATTTAATAATATATAAACTATAATAATTATATATAGACTAATATTTTTTAATTTATTGATAGATAAAATAATAATAAGAATAAAAATTTTGAAAAAAAATATAAAAGACAATAAATCGAAAAAAACAAATTTCAAAGTTAAAGATTTTTATATTGTTATTATAATATATATACAGTATATGAATTATTGTTTTTATTAAATATATTAATATAATTTCAATTATAATAATTTTACTTATATTATAATAAACAAACTCTTTCCCGCTAATTCTTTTTTTCTTAAAAATTTCCTTTTTTGTAATTTTAAAAAAAAGAAAGAAAGTGAACAGAAGAGATGAGTTCTTAAAGAGAACCTAAAAAATATTATAGTTCAGACAACCCACTACAACGAAAATATTTTAGCAAAAAATAAAACAAGAAATACGTGCAAAGAATCAAATCTGGACACCAGAAAGGAAACTAACAAAAACAAAGGAAAAATAGTTTTACAAAAAGTAAACAGATTAGAAAAACACATGAACAGTCTCAACAATAAACAACAATCAATTTTGAAAGGCCCAAGCAGCACTGAACCCAGGAAAATAACAATCGACAACTTTACCTGGAGTGAGAAAGTAGAAGAAGAAATCTTGACAATGTCAATCAACAGAGAAAGCACATCTGCTATGGAAGACCCCAAAGAAAACCTAGTGACACTACCAGGAGATATTAAAACCAAAGCATGAACTATCAACTCAGACGTAGAAATGGATTTGAAAGAAGAAACTGGAGAAAACATCTCTCAAACAGACTGAAATCCTGAAGAAGAATGGTAGACTGAAAAAAGAAATAGAAAAACAAAAACTAACACTTTCAGCAGGCCCAAGCTCAAATCCCCTTTTAATGGAAGAACTAGATTTGGAAGAGAAAGAGCCAAGACAGGAATAAAAGCAAGTACAATCCCAGGCTAAACAACAAGTTAAAATGTTGCCTTTCTCATTAAGAGCCTAGACTCTATCATTGGCCTCATGTCAATCTTTAGTGAAGGAAAAGATAAAAATGAATACATCATAGTCATATTTGGAGATAAACAAGCTGTAGATAAGGCATGTAACGAAATCTTGATGGATACAAGTAATATGTATCTTGAATATATAGCAACCACATCACTAGTACAAAAAAAGAAAAACAATATTGTAGTGTGGGACATACCCTTAGAAGTTAAATTCATTGAAGTATGACAAGCCTTTGCCAAATATGGTAAAATTATCAATATCACTATGACAACTCAACAAATGTGGCAGACTGCTACAATAATCTATATGGATAAAGAAAACAAGAATACAGTTATTAATAAATGGAGTGTTTCACTAAGAGCAAACTTAGTCAGAGTATTTGATGCTCAATGGAATGTTGAACAAATAAAAGCAAGAGAGGCTATAGTAGCCAAACTAATTAACCTATCACCAAATACAACAGCTTTTGATTTTCGACAAATATGTGAGCAAATCAAGGCCAAATCATGTTACATTCCAAGATATCTTTCATATAAAAGAAAAAGATTTGTAGTAATCAGCTTCGAAAATGAGGAAATCAAAGAAGCCATTACCAAAGAAAATTTTCAACTTGGAGAAACCATGGTGGAATGGAAACACATTGAAACCAAATTATGCAGCTTTTGTAGTAGCACAGAACACTTAGTAGCAAACTGTCCACAAAGAAATACCATATACAATGGAAGCAGTACAGATTGGAACAAGCTAAATGCTTTGATAAACTTTATACCAAATACAAGTCAATAAAAACAGGAGCAATTAGAAACCTAATCAAATAAAAACACACCACCATGAAACTAGGATCTTATACAGTAGTAGTTAGACAAGACCAAAGAACTAAAGACAACCAATTCTTTGAACCAAAGTCAACAAATACAATAGATGAAATCCTAGAGATTTTAAGAGAAATCAGGGGGGAAATTAAGAAAATTAGAGAAAATATAGCAGATTTAGATGAACACATTGTCAACCTGGAGAGCTACAATGAAGAATACATAAAACAAGTGAAGAAACTCCAGGACACTGAAGAGAACCAAAACCATATAGCAATAAATAATAAAGAGATGTCCGACAACCTATAAGATATCCAAGCCAAACAACAATGTATCCACTTCACCATGAATAGATTGGATCAAAATATGGACTGAATGTTTAACGCATTGATAAATACCTTGAACTCGAACTTATCCCAACTTACCTCCATCCATCAATGAGTCAAAACACAAAAAATACCATAAACAATAGTAATATTCTCTCAATAGAAGATATAATAACTAATGACATAGACAACACTACCACACTTATCAATTCACAGACAAACTTAATACAGCATACAACTAATGATGAGTCTCTAAAGGGGGAGGCAGGGACATAAGTCAAATGTCTCTCACTAGATAATATTAAAATTTTTAAATTAATAACTATAAAAAAACTATTCACAATTGTTCTCTATTATCTAAATCATTGATTTATAGCATTTCCTGATTTTTGTCCCTATTAAAGTGAAGAGCTATAAATTTTGTCCCTCAAAAAGGGACATAAGTAATCTGTAAAATTTTATATGCTAAATACTTTAGGGACCTATCATTACATATAATAATTAATGAACTATACAAAACAGAAAAAAACCAAAAAGATACTATTTGGTAAGCTACAACATATAATATCCAAGGCTTGGACAATGATCAAAAAAGGAATAACTAGTTTACTTGGTGTGCCATAAAGGAATAGAATATTGTCATAACAATAAAGATGAATAGGACAATTTCACAATCCAAACACTAAAAGTATCCAAAATATAATATAATATGGTCCCACAATGAGGAACAAAAGATAGGACAGGAACTAAATATTATACTTAATAAAGAAATAACAAAGAGAGTTTTCAAGTATGATACATGACTAGGAAGACTTATCTATATAGACTAGCTTTTTCCAAAAAACAAAAATTAAGAATAATAGGAGTTTATTTTCCAGCTCAACAGTGTGACAATAATTGACAAGGCATCCTAAATCAATTAAGATGATGGATCAGGGAAGCTATCCAAAAAGACTGGTATCTCTTGATCCTAGGAGATTTAAATAACATACCTAATCCAGCATGAGATAGAGACAATGCAGGTAGAAGGAGTATATCCAACAAGTTCTCAAGCCCCTAGATAGAAATTCTTGTGGACAACTGCCTCAAAGACACATACAGACTTCACAACTCTACCAAAAGATAGTTCTCTTGGAACTGTAATACTTGCAATAGCAGAATAGATCAAATATAGATGAACATACTATCTACCTGGCAAAGCAAAAAAGCTTTCATCGGTGAACACTTAGACCCTCTCATTCTCAGTGATCACAGGCCAGTCACAACAGAAATAGAAGCATGGCAACTAAGCTCAAGGAAAGAATCAACCTATCACAAACCCAACATCAGATACAACTGGCACCTAACAAACAACAAACAATGGAAAAAGTTTACACTAGAAATAAAAACTCCTTGATTAACAAAAAAGCTGAACCCATGTCCATAGACAAACAAAGGAACAAACTACAAAACCACCTTCTAAGAGCAGCAAAGCTACACATTCTCAAAAAGAAACACTACCAGAAAAAAAGAATATCTAAAGAAGACAAGCCAGTGGAGAGGTCACTTCTACAGCTACAACTTCTTAGAAATAAAATAAAGGTGGCTTTAAAAACAGATGGCTCACCTCCTAATATAGCGAAACATCTATAAGGAAATCTAAATGATCTCAAACAACAAATGGAAAAAATTGAAAAGACACATTCAAACAACTATCTATCTCTTTGGCTTACACTTATACAAGAAACAATAAAAGCCCATGAAGTCTTAATTCATACAATAACTTAAAGAAGGAAAAACCAAGCCATCAAACAAAGAATAGCAATTAGACAAACCTTCCTAGCAACAAACAAAAAAGCAATGATAAACAGCATTATGGATAGATCCAAAAGATTCATCACTCTAGATAAAATAATCATAGAATAGAGGGAAGTGATAAATATCTTGACTGAACTGAAGGAAATAAAAGCTGCAGCTAGAAAGCATTTCAAGGACTGGACTCCAATAAGAAACATCACAGCAATAGCTGACCACTTCTCATAGAAAGAGGAATACAGACCCAAGAACAACATCGATCACAGATGGTACAATACAGCTCTAACAAAAATATCCAAAGAGAAGTTAAAAAAGGCAATCAAAGATAGAAGCACAAAGTCTTCTCCAGGAAGAAACCAGATCCCATACTTAGCATACAAGAAACTGGGCAAACTGGCCTTGGAAAAAATTAGAAACATCTTCAATTGAATCATCAAAGAAGGCTCTACACCCAAGGAATGGAGCAAAGGAGCCATATACCCTATACCTAAATCAAAGAACTGGCAGAACAATCTAGACATAACAAGACCAATCACATTACTAAATACAGGAAGAAAAATCTTTACCAAGATTTTAACTGACAGAATTGCTTAATGACTAACAAAGAATAAGATTATATCTAAACTAAATTGAGCTGCATTGCCAGGATGCAGCACACAGGAACCCATTCACATAATAAACAATATCATCAAGCATACTAAAAAAACAAAAAAACAAGCATGGATTCTCAATCAAGACATATCAAAAGCATATGATTCTGTGAATTTAGAAATACCAATCAAGGCCTTAGAACAAATAAAAATTTCGACACAATTAATTAATATTCTATGCAACATCTTCAACTAGAGACAAAATATAGTCCTTACATGTCACAACCCAATAGAGGAATATGAGGTCAACAATGGTATAGATCAAGGAGACACAATTTCCCCACTACTATAGAGGATCTTCTACAACCCATTAATCACAACAGTCGAAAAAACTTTACTGGCTATATAATAATAACCAAATTCTGCAAGGATTTCAAGCTAGAATGGGAAAATAAAAATGTAAACATTGTAGTTAATTTCTACATGGATAATACCATATGGATCATAGATAACAGAAAAGAACTACAACAAATTATTAAAAAAGCAGAAGTACTCTACAAAATAAATAATATAAAAATCAATTCACGAAGTCTCAGCTTTTAATCATCAATAGAAAAGATGCTGACTTTATACAAGGTATAGAAATGAAAGAACAAATAGTCAAAGGCTGTCTGTAAGGAGTACCAGTAAGAATCCTGGAAGTCTGGTATGACAATTCAGGGAAAAAAGACTACCAAAAAACTTTAATTCAACAAAAGTTCAGAAAGACTAAGGAACTAATAAGAATAAAGCACCCAACTGACAAATAAATACAATACATAATTAATCATGTCTTGATTCTCAGCACAGAGTATCTATGCAATGACATAATACTTCCAGAAAAAATGTGCAACTTTCTCATAAGTAGTTTACAGCAGTTTTTAAATACAAGCTAGGCCTTGCCAGAACACTCTCAAACAACATTCTCTTCAACAGATATGAATACAACCTAATACATCTTTGGGATAGACAACTCCTTCTACATGTCATAACTGGACTAACCGAATCAATAAAAACAATATAGCTGGGAAAATAGTGAGAAACGGACTTCAAACTCTACAGAATAAATTCTGGTTCATTAAACTTGTTCTAACCAAAATGAAACAACCATGGAAACACATAAGAAAAAACTTAACACATGATATGATCCGGCCTATAAGAAGACATAGTTTCACATTTGACCTCAGCAACAAAAACAATAGCATTACGCTCATTTAGAAAATAAACATCCCCATAGAAGAAATTATGAGCAATCACTTTTATTCAAAATACCGACACCACCTCCATAGACATAACATTCTCTTTATCAGAAAACTGTTAAATGCAAATAGTACAAAAACATTAAAATAGTGTCAAATCATAAAAATTGAAAAGGAAACCTTTTCAGGTCCAACCCCCAGATAGTTCCTAATCTTGAGCAGCAAAATCAAAGGAATGTTGAAAGTAAAGAAAATCCCAATATGACAAACAATAACCAATGCCTTCAAATAAGGAATTCACACAATATCCCTTAATACAATCAAACCTCACTAGATATACACACAAAAAGAGGGAGAACCAATAATTGAAAAGAAACAAAAAAAAATAGACTAAAATACAATGAGGTACAGACACTACACTCAAGCTCTAGGGAATTTCCCACTGGAAGCATGCCAAGGCTACACGCTAAATATCCTAGACACCAACAGAGGAGAATGCAGCTTTACAGCAACTCGATAATATTCAATTGCCATACCTGTTTAGAAAAGCTTAACATCTACAAGAAAAAACAATACAGATATTAAGGAGTGCAAATGGAGGAACAGAACTTTTCCAAATTCCCTTGTCATAATCCTCGCTGAATATACACAGACATCAGAATCATTTACACAAAACAAGAACATAATAGTTAGTATACCAGCTAAAACACAAACAAGAAACAGGAAAAAAGACAAAGTTTTCAACTGCTCACAGGCAAATATAGAAAGGATAGAAAAAATCAAGAAAAAAATTGAACTTTGCTATTTTTGACATCTACACAGATGGATTCCTCACAAATTTGAAAAGAAAATACTATATGGGCCTGGGCTGGATCATCATTACCCCAGACTTAGAGGAACACACCTTTCAAGTACAGATCAAATAACATCTCTCATTCACTAGAGCAAAGATAGCAGCCATTGTAATGGCTCTAAGTACATTATCTGACTATAGCACAGCGAATATCTATACAGACAGTCAAGCAGCAATAAATGGAATAGAAAAGATCCTGAAGGAAAACAAAAACAAGATTATGAAAAAACAAAAAAATCTAAATCTTTTACTTCAGATCAAAACCTTATGTAAGAGAAGAAAGATCAAACTAATACGGTACAAGACTAAAGGCTACTTTAGAATCAAATATAATAAAATAGCAGACCAGCTGGCACAAATAGATATATTGAAAGGCATGAAGCCTGAAGAGAATAAAATTGAAATTAAAAGAATTCATGATTTAGAAATAGGCATAGCATTATAGTGAAACAACCACTTTACCAAATTTCCCACAAAAATAATTACATAAAAGCTCACAAATATTATTCATCTGGCAAAATGGCACCTCTTGAATAGAACTAGATGCAACTTCAGTGAATGAATAATCAAAGAAATCAACTGGCAAACAATAATAGCATATTTACAATCTATGAAGATGAGCAATCACCATATAGATAAGGAAGACCAGAAACAAAGAAAGTTCTGTTTAAGCCTTTGGAATGATGAACTATTAACCAAGAGCAAGCTACATGCAAGACTCCCATCTGTCTACAAAAATAACAAATGTAACAGATGTGGAGAACCAGAAACTAGCACACACCCTTTCCTCTGCCAACAACTCAGAGCAGAAATAGAAAAGATCCTAAAGAACATAACCATAACCTGTGTAAAAAACCACATGGAGAAAAAAAGAATTTCAGCTTTTCACTATCCATTTCTCAAACAAAAATAATCTGGAATACAAGGAATACTTGATAACAAATATCAGAAGGGCTTTTGCAAAAGACTGATATATAGTCTCAAAACAACTATTCCAAATAAAATAAAAAGAAAAAACTGTATAATAGAAATCCAGCTTGAAACAATTAAATATTTATATCAAATATGGCAAAAACGATGCAAATTCTTTCAAGAGTGAAAAGCTAGGGAGGGAATTACTAGACAAAAAGAAAAATCAGCAAAATATGAGACAAGAAAAGAAGATCACATCTTTACAGCAAGGGAAAAATATATAAAAGATCAATTCACACACCTGGTCAATGAGTTTATAAATCAATGGATTACAAATCTTATAGACAACTTTTACATATTTGAAATTTCTTTCAGCACTAGCTCAGCCTTGATAGGTTAGCTTCCTACTCTGGGGGTGGTAACAAGCTGCAAGGTAAATACCTCAGTATAGAGGAATTCTATTGAGTTTTATTTGGTAGTAAATAGGTAGTACATCTTAGAATAGCTTCTATGTATTAATACTACATAATTACAAATAAAGCAAGGCTAAGCCAGCATTTAAAAAAAAAAAAAAACTTATATTATAATAAAAACTATTTATTTTAAATATTATTTAAAACTCGTTTTACTGATTTTTTAATTATATATATATATATATTATTTACAAAAAGTTTTTTTACTTCTTTATTAATAAAGTCTTAATATTTTTTAAAATCAATTTGAGATATAGCTTCAGGAGTTGTTTTTATCTTTTTTTTTATTTATAAATATCTTTCTCAAAAACTTGATTTATGATAATCAAAAAAAGTCAAATAATATCTTTTACAGTTGCTTCCAAAAGTTTGAGTCTACTTACTATGTTTTTATTATAAATTTCAACTTTGATAATTTTTAAATCCTTAATATATAATCAAAAATTATAAAATTCATATATATTATATCTTAATACTAGTTTTATTTACTATATTTTTTTCAATGCCCCAAGATATTCCCAAATCGAACAAACCTGCTCCAAGATATGCTCAGACACATACAAGCACAAAACATTTC
>CAJVPT010004994.1:0-12717 GCA_910592055.1 Acaulospora colombiana | reverse complement strand
TTTCTTTGTGTGTTTGAACTGTTTCACTTTTTTAAAGAAAATTACCAAAAAAAGAAATTTTTTTGAAAAAAAGGAGAATCAGTGGAAAGAGTTTTTAAAAATATTTGATTTTTTTAAAATTAATTATTATAAAGATTTTAAATAGTAAAAACATTTAATTTATTTTTTATTAATATTTTGATTTTTTAGAGCTTTTATTTTTTATAGTTTTTTTTTATAAAATTTTGTTTATTTTATTTTAATTAATTGATTAATATAAAATATATTAGTCTTTAAAATATTAATAAATCCTTAATAATTATAATTATATATTCTTATAATATTATTAATAATAGAAAAAAAACTATAAAAAGTTTTTTTTCTTAATTGAATAAGTTTTTTTAAAAAAATTATAATATTAAAAGATAACTATAAAATATATAACATAATAACTTTTATCTTTTATTAAGTTCATTAGTAATAAAAAAATTTTTTAAAAAAAAATTTAAGATTTTTAAATTTTATTTTGATTGAATAAAATTAAATACATTGATATTATTATTCTAATAAAATTATAAGTTTATCTTATAAATAAAGGATATATTATAATTTTTTATTCAAAAAATTTAGGATGATAAGTTTTTTACATAATATGTAGTTCTAATAATTAATAAATAAGGTTTTCAAATAATTAAAAAGTTAAGAATCTTTCATTCAAACAAATCTGAATTTTTTTAAAAGGTTTTATTCCTTTTTTTCTCTTTTCTTTTTTTTCTAATTTGTTTAATAATTTAAAATTGTTAATGATAATCCCTATTAATATTAATTATTAATTTACTAGGAAAATAAGATATTTCTTAAATCTGATTTAGAGTACCTAATTTAAACTTAATTTTGTTTAATCTGAACTCGCTTAGTGGACCATTGCGGCATAATTGCGGGTTAATTAATTTTTATAAAGAATATACGTATATGCAATTCAGGTGATTTAAAGATCGGCCAATCATTTTATAGCCTAATTAAAAAGTCTTTAGTGACAGTGCGTGCGTATATCAACCCATTCCAAGATTAGGGTCAACATAGAGCAATGGTACGTTAAAAAGGTGGTTTAAAACTAGAAAAAAAGAGTGCGGTTGTTTTACAGTTTTATTGATACTCGATTATAGCACGGAGTTAAACGCGTGAAGCCTTCGGCTGAGGTGGAAAAACTTCGAAAGGAAAAGGAAACAGTAAAAATCAGAGAGTATAATAATTTGGTGAAATCATGTTTCGAAAAGGTGCATTAGTTGTTACCCTTCGCAATTAAAGTTAGTTCGCAAAAACACTTTTCATGATACGAAATCATCCCGAATAATTAAAAAAAAAAAAAAAAATGAAAAATAAAATAATAGAAAACCAATTCCGAATATGATAATGATGCATTTAACATCACCACCAAAATACTGTCCCAAAACCCAGACTTTTATACGATATGGAATTTTAGGAGATTGATTCTCCAGAATGGAATATTAAAAGACTGGTTAGCACAATTTATTATTGTATATTTTATGTAGTCTAGGAAAAAATGGTCTTAAAGTTTCGTACTTTTTATGGAAAGCTCCACTGAAGAAAAACAACAGACATTGTCATCCGAGCTTCTCTTTCTCCAGGAAATTTTTAGTTTAAATCCTAAATCCTACTGGATATTTAACCACAGACGTTGGTGTTTGGAAACTATGCCGGACCCTGATTGGCAAAGAGAACTCACTCTTGTTGGAAGAATGTTAGATATGGATTCACGAAATTGTATGCAATTATCATGGTTCAATAGTTAAACATATTTGATAAGAGACCTAATCATTGTGTTTATATTTATCATAATGAGAAGTCCATGGATGGGGCTATCGCCGATATGTGGTATCTAAACTTTCTTCCACCGACCTGGATGTAACGGAAATTTGTCAAAGGGAATTTGATTTTACAACCACCAAGATCAATCAAAATTTCTCTAATTACTCCGCATGGCATCAGAGAAGTAAGATGTTGCCAAGATTACTCGAAGAGAAACACTTAAGCGTCCAAGAAAAAAAGCAAATAATTGATAAAGGTATTTGTGTTGAGTCGGTATATTTTTTATATTTCAGGCTAATTAAAATATATATATCGTTGTTTACAAAGAATTTGAACTTGTCAAGTCAGCTTTTTACACAGATCCCGATGATCAAAGTGCTTGGTTGTATCATTGTTGGTTGGTCGGTCGAGGTAAATATATATCCCTCATCTAATATATATATGTTCGTCATAATTCTAAAACCCGACGATCTTAGAAATTCGACACATATCTGTTCTTGGAACTTATTATGATCCATCGAAAAGTCGGATAATTTTAGCATTTGATGATGAGATCGGGATGTTAACACCTTTCAAAGTATTTTGCAAAAAAGAAAATTCTCCCCTAAACATTATTAAGGGTTTATGGAGGTCTGTTAACGGAGGGATTAGTAATGGGGATAGAATGTACGGATTTGTCTGGATTTTTACATTTTCAGATGAGGAAATAGATAATTTCTCCGAACTTTTGGTCACTGTGAAACCAGAATGGATCGTATCATCACATCCTGAGAAAAAGTTGACTAGAACTATTAGCAGGAGTTGTATCAACCAAAAATTTGATGAGGTTAAAGGTATATTAAATTGCATACTTTCTTTTTTTATTTTTCAATGACATGTTATGTTAACGTACGCTTTTTATTAAAATACAGAAATTCTAGTATTAATGGTGCCGAAAGATATGACTGAAGGATCAGTCGAAGCAACAACCGATACCGTATCAAATCTATTAATCGAGTCACAAGATTCATTGCTAATTGGTACATCCGAGAAATTACCCGTCTTGCGCCGTGAGATCTCTGCAATAAGAGAATTACTAGAATTGGAACCAGATAGCAAGTGTAGGTGTCAACATTATACTCATTAATATTATTCACCATATTGTAAAACTCGGAAAGGAGCTATTAGTAATATTTTATAAATTTTGTTTCCTTTAAAATCAGGGTGTTTGCAAACCTTAATAAATCTTTTACGCGAACTTAAATACATTTCTGGTTTGAATTCGGAGGAAGTCGCTGATGTTAATGAAGAAGTTGTAAAGTTGTGCGATAAATTAATTCACGTCGATAAAACCCGTATAAAGAGATTTGAAGATTTAAGTATGTATGTTAATATGTATATATATATATTTTTTTAACTTGATATTTGAATTCGCGATTTATTTCAAAATTATAGGATCTGCGGCTATTTTTGAAAGTTCTACAAAAACGCTTATTGAATCCTCTTATGTATCATCGGAAGTTATTTATAAACACATGGGGACATTAATATCCAAATCAACCCAAACATCTTTATTTTCGCTTACTGACAAAAAAATCACGACCATTCCTTCACCATCTATCTTTTTGCATATTCGCAAATTAGATTTGTCGCACAATAAGTTAAACACTACCAAGTTCCTTGCAAACTTGATCAGCTTGCAAGAAGCAAACCTTAGCAATAATTGCATAACTAATGTGCAAGGTGTGTATGGTTTGGAATATTTGAGAAGTTTAAATCTACAGTCAAACTTAATCGTTACTTGGGAATTCATTGAAAATGAACTGACAAAATGGCAGGGTGGCGAATGCAAAGTGTACTTGTATGGGAATCCTGTAATTGAGACAAGTAATGATGAATTAATCACAAAACAAAAAAGAACTATCGGTAATATTGAAATTGTTTGGGATAGTTGGACTACATAGATTCGTTTTGTAAAAATTACTTTCCTCGGATTAAGTGATTTGATACATGTAGCTTCATTTTTCAAAAAAACTTACTGCTAATAAAGTAATTAAAAGTAATCATCAATGGTCTAGAAATAAAAATCGACTTTATAAAAAAGTAATTATCTTTTAAATAATAATTTGATGCTCTGCTTAATAAACATTTTTATTTTATTGATTTTTTTTTTCTTTTTTTTAAACAAATTAAAATTTTTTTGATTTTTTTTAAATGTTTAATATGAAACATTAACTTTTGAAATTATATAATTTATTAAACATACAATTGTTTTCAAAAATTTTAGTTCATATATCATGTTTTTGAAAATTTCAATTTTGATAATTTTTAAGTCCTTTAATTATATAATTAAGAATTAATTATCTTATTTTTTATATTTTTTTCAAAATAATTTTTTTAATTTTATTATTAAAAAAAGTATTATTATTATTTATTATTTTAAACCACAACTAGATATTAGATGAAAGGCTTTATTAACATTAATTGTTATAGTTGATTACATCAATTATCTTATACAAGCTATATATTTTTATATACAGTATATGCAAATTAATGATAATTTATTGTAACAACTTAGCTAAACCAACTTATACTTTTAAAAGTGAATAGACTTAACTAGGGATTAAATCATCAAATACTCTAGTTATAAATAGTAAAGTTCCAGTTAGCTAGTATTGAGCTTATTAATTTTTGGTTAATATTTATTAATCTAACTTGATTTCATTGTATTAAATCCTCAAGGATTAATTAATTACTTAGATATCCTAATACTTTTTATTTAAGCCTTAGAAGAATTTCTATTTTTTTTGTCATCATCTATAATATCATAGATCAATTTTGTTTGATTAATCCTTTATTTAAACAAATACTGAATTGAAATATTTCAAATTAAAATAGTTGGATTCTAAAGTTTACCGATATAATTTAAAGTAAAGAAAGTTTAGATAATTATTGTAGTCTTAAAAGTGGGATCCCAGAGTCTACTGATACAGTTGGAATTAGAAGTATGATTAGATGATTACCACAGTCCTAAAAATAGAATCCTAAAATTTAATTCTTATTCAATTCAAAAAAAATTAAGTCAAGCATAAATTATATAACTATACTAGAGGCCTTTTTTCATACAATTTTTACAGTAGATCTTTTTAAACTTGGCAATAAATAAAGAAATCAGAAGTTTCATTCTTGTGCAATCTAATTATTTCTTTTTTTATATGGTTCTCATATAGTATTAAACTCTAGATCTTATTTTTTTTTTTTGAGTATCTGTAGCCAGGCTAGATTGTCAGTTTATTAATCAATTAACAATATAAGTACATTTTTATTCAAGCAGCATGATATATACTATAGTTAAACTATTATTCTAATTTAACTAACTCATTATAAACATAAAAGTCTCTAAATTTAATCTTAAGAATAATATTTTATTTCACAATGGCTTTGAGTAAAAACCTTCCTAGTTCACTGTATTATTATTAGCGAATTGTCATCACTATATATCTTATCAAGCTGTTGAAATATAAAAAACTACAAAAGGATAGGTTAAAAAAAAAAAAAGATGATAGTTAAAAATATCTAAATACAATATATAACAAGAAAGTAAAAAAATAAAAATTTGAAAAAAAGATTTCCAGCTTCCTCCAAAGATCTGCTTCTCAAGTTCTCTTCTCAATAAGAAATATCTGATTAGGATATCTTTTCTTTTTCTGACCATCTGAGAAATTTATCTATTTTTGATCTTGATTTTCTTCTCATATACT
The DNA here is from genome assembly GCA_910592055.1 of Acaulospora colombiana. Taxonomy (NCBI): domain Eukaryota; kingdom Fungi; phylum Glomeromycota; class Glomeromycetes; order Diversisporales; family Acaulosporaceae; genus Acaulospora; species Acaulospora colombiana. The sequence goes on along the minus strand of CAJVPT010004994.1, from coordinate 7,168 downwards.
ATCTAGGAAAACTTATCACTTAGTGGAAGCCTTTACTTTTAGGACACACTTGGTTTCAATTACTTTGAACTGTAATTTTTTATTCATCTATAATAAAAGGGTAACTTATAATGGACCCAGGTTCTTATATGATCTAGTAAAAATGGAATTATATTATTTCAGTATAATATTTTCCAGCAGTTACACCTAATTAAAGGAATTTTACTGATATATATCTTCTATTACCCAAAAGGTCAGATTCTCCAATAATCCTTTTGCCTTATAATAGTGAAAGGATTTTGAAAGAGATAGGAATTCTTGTCGATTGTGATATCCTTTAACAACTTCTGGAAAAATGTATTCTTAACTATAACCAAAGGATTGAAGCTTAGCATGGACTAGAGACTATTCAGCTTTATTGCTTGACTAGAATAAGAGGGAGACCTTGGTCTTAAACTTTGTTTGACTAAAATGATAAGAAAAAAAGACCTTAGCTTAAATAAATAGTAGCTTTTTTACTATCTGAGGATTTGTTGCTGTATCTTATTGGCCTCATAGAACTTGATTTGTAGATTAACCCAATTGGAGGAGTAATATGGACATAGGGCATCAATCAACTCTTTCAATTATCAATTATATTATTGAAACATGTAAGATAATCAATAGAAGCTTGTTTATATTTAGTTATTAATATGTTTTGTGTCAATCAATCAAATGTCAGATGATATTGTGCTATCAGAAATTCAGGATCAAACTGAAGTAGACAAAATCCTTCAAGAAAACTATAAAAAACAGTAGGTACTTTAAGAAGATATAAGACAGTATATAAAAAAGTGGATAATAAGCCTTCTTTTGTTAATAGAATCTCTATTTCTAGTCACTTTTAGCTCTGTAAGATGACACTTTACTTGTTCAATCCTTTTATTTCCTAGAACCTTCTTGTCTTTAGTAGAGAAAATATGTATTTGAGTCTTTTCAAGCCATTAGAGGCTCAAGTTTTTATTCAAAGAAGTTTATAAACAAATAAGAAAGGATAGAAGAGACAAATAAAGACAAACTTCAAGTTGTTTTGATGAAAGTATAAAGACTTTATTAGCAAGGAAATATAAAACTTCTTATGAACATCTTTTTTGTATATGGTCAAAGAATCAGCGGAAAAAATTTTAATTCTTTTGAACTCTAGATCTTGTAATTGCAACCTGAAAGTACTATCACTATATTATAGATTCACCGATCTTATTTATTTATTTTTATTTTTTTTTTTTTAATCCATGGTCAGATTAATATAGTGTATTTATTAATCTTTAAGAAAACTGATAGAGATATATTGAGCAATTATATCATAATTAAACTAAATCTCATATTGACTTATTTATCAATAGTTTTTAAATCTCAAATAAGCTTAAGCCTCTAAGTACAATCTTGAGAACAATATTTTGTTTTAAAATAAGTTTTAAGTAAAAACCCTTCTAACTTATTCATTATTGCTAGCAGGTTATCACTATATATTATTCTCCAAGAAACTGATGTTGAAAAACTATAATAGGGAAAAGAAAAAATGAAAGAAAGGGGAATATCTAAAAATATATAAATATACATATATAAAGAGAAAAAAAAAAAGAAAAATAAAAGTGCTTCATGTTCTTTAAAAGATCTCTACTAGAAACTTTTTCTTATTAGAAATCAACCTTTCTGAAATATACTTCTTCTTTCTGACTATCTGAGAAACTTATTCATTCATGATCTTGATTATTTTCTTGTGACTATCTAAGGTACTTATCACCTACCCAGATCCAATGTCTTGCTTATCACTTTCTTTTTTTCAATATTGATTTTGTATTCATCTATACTAAACAATAACTTATGATAGACTCCAGGTTTTTATGTGACCTTTCAGACTAATTTGTTATTATTTATTCAAGAATTATTAACTTTGTAGAAGATTTTTGCAATTTTAAAAATTATTTCCATATTTTATTTAGATCTTGCTATCCATGTTGTATTATTCATGAAGGTTATATCTGCATATCTTGATTCTAACCTTCTTGTAGTCTATCTTTTTAGATCAGAATTCCATATAACTAATATTTTGTACTCTCTTTGTGTATCATTCTAGATTTTGCAAAGGAAAGAATTATAAAAAATTCTCTATAGTAAAAGTAAGATGGTTTTCCCTTGATTAATTCTATTTCTAATTACTATTGATTTTGTGAGATTATTTTCAAATATAACTTGGAATTCTTTGTTTTTAAAAAGATTTATTATGATATTTATGAAACTTTTTGAAGCTTTAATTCTTTTTATTGCTTTTACTAATATATCTAGACTAATTGTATTATATGCTTTTACAATATCTTTAAAAGTATCCACAGTTCCTTTTTGTTTTTCTAACATTTTTAAAAATATTGTTGGAAATCTGAATTGATTCTGCTATACTTTTTCCTGGCAGCCCTGCATAGTTCAATTCTTTGAGAATATTATTGATCTTACAAATATTTTTCATTCTATTGATAAGGATTTTGGTAAAACACTTTCTTGTAATCTCTAGTAAAATGATAGGTCTGATATTTGAGAGCTTACGATTCAAGGTTTAGGTTAACTATAGGATATATATAACTCTATTTCCAATGTTTCGAAGTGACTTCCCATCTTAAGAAGTTATTTAACATTCTTTTCAAGAAATCTTTTTCTTCTTGGCTTAATCTTTTCAGCTTTTCATAACTGATTTGAGATTTTCCTAGAGCTTTGTTATTGGAAAGTATCCTGAATATTTTATTTAGTACTTTTTATAAAATTGGTTCAAGTAGTTTATTGTACCAAGATTTTTTTTTTTTTAAATACTGCTTATTCTACATCACTCCAGGCTACTTAATTAAAAGAAAATCATATTTAGGAACAATCAATATAAATATTTCCTTGTATTGTCTAAGGATTTATCGATCATTAAAAAGAAAATAGTATAGAGAGCTACCTATTTACAAAACTAGATCTAAGTCTAACCTAATCAGAATAAGAAAAATATATGACTGACTAATGTAAATACTCTCTTCTAACAATAAGAGAGAATTGATCAGATTTACTTAAAGGTGTATTGCTAGTTGTTTCCTGTCATTGGTTTAATACTATTTAGGATTTTATTTCCTAATTGGCTTGATATTATTTAAAATTTTATCCACCGATCGGCTTGTTGCCATCCATTAAAGAGATCTAACCTGTCAAGACTTGCCCAAGATACTCAACATCATCTGGTACTAAGGATCACTTGTACTAGTCAAGGACCAATCAGTATGAAAAAACAAGAGGTAAAGAAAAAAGTGGAAAAATGAGGGAAAAAGGTTAAAAATATTTACAAGAAGAGATAAAAGGAAATAGAAAAGAATACTTAACAACTGCTCTTCCACTCAACTTGTCTCTAGAAAAATACTCCTTCTATAGCTATAACACTTTCAGAAGGTAATGAAAGAGAGGAGATCACAGTCTATATAATGTTTATCTATTCACATAACTAGTCAAAGACTTATGATAAACCTAAGGTTCTTATAAATCTTAGGAAATATATTCATGTTTCATGTTACATGTATTCTTATTTACATTTCTGCTAACCATGGAGCAACCAATCCTAATTTTCAATCAATCAATTTATCCAAAATCTGGTGTAATAGAAAATTCAAGATCAAGTTGAGGTAGACAAAATTTCTTAAAATATCAAAAAAAACTGCTGCACACTGAAAGAAAAGCTATTTTTGCCTATGGTATTAATGCCAGTTTTCTAGGCTGGCATGGAGTTATTGACCTACACTTCTTTTTAAATTTTGGAACCTCCATAGAAAAGGAAGGAAGAGTATTTTTTCATTTGGTTTCTTCTTCCTAGAAAGTTTTCTTGTTATTAACTTCTTAGGTAGAGAGTTTTTGAAGAGAAAAGGTAAACAAGAAGGGTAAAACATGACTACTGCTAACTGAAGCAGGTGTTTTTAAGAAGAGTTTTAAAGTTTTATTATTTCCAAAGTATAGAGTTTTAAAGGAATACTTCTTTAGAAATAGTGATTAAGAATCTATAGTAAAGAATTGATTCTTCATTATACCAAACTATTTAGATATATTCTCTTGATTTATACTCTTCTTTCCAATTTATTGATAAACTATCATAGTTGACATTTCTTTTTTTGAAAGCTTTATAGTAATAATATCTTATTTTCTTTTCTATTTCATCTTTTTGTATTATAATATATTTATTATTATTATTTTTTTTTTTGGAGGGGTAAAAGGTGCTAATTGCATATGTTTATTAAGTATTTTATACCAATTATATGACTATAACAGTTTATCTAAGTTAATCCATCCCCTTTACCTATAGCCTTACCTGGTTATACCAACTTACACCCAAAAGGTAAGTCCATATTCCAAATTGGATCTTTAGAAGGTAGAAATCCTACCACTAGTTTTAAATTACCTAACCTAATCTAGACCCTGGCATTTACCCTTTATCTAGAACCCACATTAATCTTTTATACCTTATCACCTCTTAATCACGTCTTTGACCCATACAGCTGTGAATGGATCTTAGTGTATCTATGTACTGCCTAGTCAATGCTTCGAGAATTTTATCCAATTATTGGCACATGCTATCAAACCTAGGGATTATTCATCAATAGGAATGCAACTCCTGAATCTTCTAATAGTCTTATCTATTGGGTTCTCAATTGACATTAACTACCAAATCTAGGGATTATTCACTAAGCAGGATTCAACTTCTATATAGGAATAGCACTGGTGGTTCACTAATATTGCACGTTAATGTTCATTGACAATTCCTGAGAGGCTTGATGCTTCGTATTAATGATCTTGGTGATCACCATGTTTCTATCGGATGACCATCACACTACTACGCCTTTTTAACGATTACAATCCCAACACCTACTGGATCAGCGTATAAAATGACTTTTTATAGGAAACAGCATATTACAGATTATGGCGCTAGATACCATATTAATTCTATTCAGCTGCCTTCACCAGGAGTTAAACTGGTATTTTGTGATTTGACCTGTGAAGCACTAACCACTGTGCTATAGATCCACAAGTCTTATAATATATTTATTATTATCTTGCTTGATCTTAATTCTATATAATACTATTTTACTTTTTGTTTAATTGATTAGAAAGTTAACTATCTATTTCTAATTGTTTTTCAGATTATCACATCTCTGTTCCAAAATGATTTTAATATCATCTCTTGTTTTTTTGGCTTCCAATCTTTGATATATAAATTTGTGACCTTCTATAGTATCTTGAATTTTTTTTTTCAAGAGTTTTCATAATATATTAGAAATACTATATTGAGTATCATAGTTCTCTATCTGATGACTTGGACTATAGGCACTATTATGTTTTTTTATAGCTAAGCTAAGAACCTATAAATTATCTATTTCTTTTAATGTTTTTGCTTTGCTATAAAGTTCTTTAAGTTATAGAGCTTTTCTATAGCTGATAAATTCAATATTTTATTTGTTATTCTTTTATTCTAATTGGATTGTTTTCTTTATTGCCAATTTGTTAAAGGCTGTTTTATATAAATTAGTCGAAAAATATTTATTTGATATAATATCACTTATGTAACATTTGAAATAATTTAACATATTAATGATATAAATCATTAATTAACATATAATTTGATATAAATATAGTAAATAATCAATTAATTTTTATTACTTAAATCATCAATAAATTTTTACTATATAATTCAACATTATTTATCATATAATTTATATCATTTTTATTATATATTTCATTAAAATTTTCCTCAAAAAATTATTAGATATGTATTAAAATTCAAATTTTTAATTATATATTATATTTACAATTTATAGAAATTACAGCCAAATATTTATAAGAGTTTTACTAATTTGAGATTTTATATCTAAATAGAATAAATTAGTCAAAAATATTATAAATGGGAATTATGCATTCATGTCTAACTAGATAAAATTCAATACTCCACAATTCAACATTTGCGTTATTTTCAGATTCAAAATAAAATCTATTTTCTACTGAATTAACTAGTTTGTATCATCGAATAAAGGTCAATCAATATTCAATAATATTATTCAAAAAGTTTACCGAATATATAAAGAAGAATTGAACTTGTTCCAGATATAAATTGACACTTTCATTATGATTCACGAATCTAGTTAATATAAATGAGTTCTTAATATTTCATAAGGATATAACAGAATCAAATATTTCACTTCCAATTCAATATCTATTATATTGATCTGCTCTATTCTAAATAATTATCAAATTTTTATTATCTTTCATAAATGGTTTTTGAAAGTCTATAGTTTTATAAAATATCTCATAGTATTTGATTAATAAATCTAATATTTTAATAGATATCTCTAAATTTGATTTTTTTCAAATGCAAGAGTGCAACCAGAAAATATTTAAATTTATTAATTATTGTTTTGTGAATATTATATATGTTGTTTAAAAATCGATATAACTTATTAGTCGAAAACTGATCTAGTTTAGAAATTGAATCAATATTTAGTCAATTATTTAAAATTTCAAGCTTCTAATTATTAGAATAGAATATAATCAAATTAATAATTTGATGATTATTTATTAATTTTCATATTAATTTCAGTTTAATATTTTAGTGACTATTAAGTAATAAACCTAAATTAAAAATTTGGTAGAATATTACTTCCGAATATTAAATTTGTTAAAAAACTTATCTAATATATCATTTATTCTCTTAAATAAAAAACATCAAAATATATATAATAACCTATAATCACATGTATATTCATATAAATATAATGAAAAATGAAAATTCAGAATAATTTTTTCTTCTTCATATTTTTGTTTCTATTAGTTTAATCATTGCAACTAATCTTTCGTGAGCTCATTTAACAAATTTTATCTTAAAATTCAATATATTAAGATTTGACAAATCTTAATAAAATTCATTAGAATTTGATAATTCATATCTGAAAAATGTTTCTTTAGAACTATAGTTACATATATTGTGAAAAAATTTTTTAACTAATTGGTAGTAAAGTTCAAAAATACTTTGTTACCATTTACTTTTCTCAGAATTCAGTCAATATCTGATAGCACTTGAAAATTTTCCATCATTAATTATATTTTTATTCAATGCATTATTCATCAGTATTTCTTTTTCAATTCATAT
>CAJVPT010004993.1:0-12717 GCA_910592055.1 Acaulospora colombiana | reverse complement strand
GTGCTGGTGTTATAAATGGAAAATAAAAGAAATAAAAGAAAAAATTGACAGTCATGTGGGATGTAACAGTTCTGTTTCTTGACACATGCCTGTCTTGTTCTAATTCCTCATGAGAAGATCTGAGAAAAACTTCTATTGAGTCTTTACGGAGATAAGATGAAGACCAAAGGAGAGACTATACAATTTTAAGGCTTATGGAGAGAGAGTAGTCAGGAAGGCCCAGGTTGTATATTGGTGTCCATGTAATTGACTTGAGAGTCTCCCAGTATATCATCAATTAAACCCATTCCTATCTAAATATGGATATACTTATCCATCTGTGTAACTTATTTCAGATTTAATTCCTTATATGAAGAATAGCACCTAGTCTTGCAGTCGACATACTCTGCTGGTGGCTGTTAATACTAATGATCAACAAGAATCTTCCAGACATTCCGGCCAGCTCGCATGTCACTGCTGATATTTTTGGACTCGAGTTTCGATTGGTGTGGCGGTATTAACCTTCCAGTCTTCCAGCTCAGGATTTTTTGAAGATAGGATAAAAACTTCCTGGGTTACTTTGCGCATGAGCTTTACCACTGAGTATCCTAAGTGGTTTTCTACTTTTTCTGATTTAGACTTTCCGGGTAGTAGAGATTGGAACCTACCTGACATACAATCAGGAATAGGCAGCTTTAATCTTTAAAAGAAAGTGATCTAGCATCTTGTGACCTTTACCATGGTTAGACAAACTTTTTTCTATATCCAATAATGTGTCAATGACATGTCTTGTATCCACCTGTGCCAGACAAAATGACTTATGATGGACCCCAGGTTCTTATGAAGCTGAAGAAATGCATTCAGACACGTGAGGTGGCCAATAGGAGCTTGTTTATCAATTTTGTCCAATGTGTTTCACGTTGACCAATCAGAGTTGGTGAGATCTGTGCTACTTGAAATTTCAGAATCAAGTTGGGATAGGCAAAATTTCCCAGAAAGACATGAAAAAGATAGCTCTGAGAGGCTATAACACTATTCAAAGGGTAGAAAAGTAAGTTCTTTGACTGATTTTTAACCTCTATTATCTCCACCATAACTAAGAGGAGAAAGGTACTTCACTATTGGTCCTTTTCTTTTTAGGAACTTTCTTGCCATAGATAGTAAAGGTAGAAGCTAAACTTTACAAACCACAAGAGTTCGGTTTGTTCAAAGGAGATTGTAGACAAGAGGAAGGGGAGGTGAGGGAGTTTTGAGAAAACTCTTTGAAATGGTTTAAGGAAAGTAGTAAGACTTTATTAGCATAGAAGTATTAAAACTTCTTGCAAACATCTTTTTTGTGTGTGATCAGAGAATTAGTGGCAAGAGTTGATATAGATCCAACTATATTCATTAAAGCTAAGGTTCTTAAATAGTATATCCTATATTTATGGAAACAAAATTAAGGAAAAGAAGAAGATTTTATAGTACCTTTCTTGAAAGAAAAAGTCATATACATCTTGAAACAAGATATTACTATAAATAGTTTCTTTCTTCATACTCCTGAAACTTTTCAGATCAAGAGTGAGTTCACAAACTCTATAATATAAAATTTAACATCAGATGAGAATACATCTTCAAATGAGGATATAAAAGTTTAATCAACAACTGAAATTGAAATTTCAAAGGATACAGAAATCAAAATAAGTGATAAAGAACTGAAGAAAAAGCTTAAAAAAAAACTTGAAATAAAAAATATTCAGAAAAAAATTGAAGGAAAAAATATAATAGAACAAATCTCCTATAATATATGGAATAGATTCAAGTTATCTAGTCTAAATCCATTTAATATCACTAAAAAAGAAGAATTCAAGAATGAAATTCTTACCTCTAGGATATCAAAAAATACAAAAAAAGAACAAATAGTCTATTTTCAAGATGTCCTAAGTTTATTCAAAGACATGTTACTATTTAGAAAAGACTTTCTCAATAATAATACTTGGATAGCTTTTATATTTGAGGAAGTTAAAAATGTTTTACAATGTATAGAGAAGATTAATGAAAAAAAAGAAAAAAACTTCACCTTGATTTCTATATAAGCTGAGAAATAGGAAATTTCATACTTATCACTAGAAAAGAAGTTCTTCAAACAAGAGGTAGTAAAAGAAGGAAACTAGATAGTAGTTGCTATACTGATCGATCTTGATTATAATCATACTTATCAAGAAATTAAGGCTGTCTTACAGAAATATAGAAAGGTCTTAAATATCCATATTTATAACAAATTTCATTCTCAAAAAAGAATTAAGGCATGACTTATTCCAAATCAACAAGACTTGAAGAATAAATAGTTTATTTATGTCAAAACAGATATCTTTAGAGCAATCTTTATTCAATATGAACAGACGATCACAAAGTTGATGCCATTTTTAAAATCATAATAGTCAGTCTTACAATTGTATGAAATATATAATACTTTCACAAGTCTTATAGCAAGAGCAATATGACATATAAGGACCAAAGTATGTTATATATCAAGAAATTTGTTTACTTTAAAAAAAGTAGATATACAGTAATTTATTTTGCAATAGCAAAAGATTTACATAAGGCTTTAAGACAATATATATTTATATAGGACCACAAATTCAACTGAAGTGTTAAGGAACACTTTGGAAAAGGAACAATGCAAAATAATAAAGAGGCCCAAACTAAAAACAATAATGATAATAAAGAAAAAGTCTATTCTGAAACAATATAGGCCAAACTGTATTCAAGACAACTGGATCAAACTGACATTAGAAGTAATATCAGGGCAAACTAATACATAATATCCAAAGAAGATTCAGAAATAAAAAGTAACTTTAAGAAAATAACAGATCTAGAAAGAAGAGAGAAAAAAAAAACAAAACTCTTGAGGCAACAAACACATTATTGGAATAATAAAAACTCCCAGACACTTTACTACTGATAGTAATAGAGAGCCAATTAATTATTGTAATGGAAAAAGAAGTTTTTATAATAGATCTGAAAGTTCTTATTCTGCAAGTAAAAGTGATCATGATCTCCTTCACCAAATCTTGAATAATCTCAAACAATTAAATAATAAAATAAACCTAATCGAGCAGAAAACAAGTAACCAAAATAGAATAATAGAAAGGTGATGAAACAATTGCTCCTGAAATTAGCACCAATCAAATAAAAGTATACTAGGAAAGAGTCTAATCCATAAAAAAAAACAAGTTGATCTTGAAAAAAAGATACAATCCCAAAGAAAACAGTAGATAACATTACTCTCACTTATACAATACATGGTACATTACTAGATAACTTTATTAGTACAATAAAAAAGAAAACTAGTAATAGAATTAAAAAAAAAGCATATATTATATAACTAGTATATTATAAATAACTTTAAATTCATGAATTTTACACAACTCTTTTCATTGATCCTTTGACTACACACAAAAAAGATATTTGCAAAAAGTTTTGATACTTCTATATTAATAGAGTCTTACAACTTTCTTTAAACCAACTTAAAGAGCTTTCTCAGAACTTCTTTATTTCCTCTTCATCTTATTTACAATCATCTTTGAAAAAATTGAACTCTTGTGATTTGCAAAGTTCAATTCTCATCTTTACTATCAATAGCAAGAAAGTTCTTAAGGAAAAAAGAATCAATAGTAAAATACCTGTCACTTCTTAACTATGGTAAAAAAATAATAAAGGTCTGTTCCAATCAAAGGACTTACTCTTCCATCTTTTGATTGATATTATGCCCTCTAAGAACTATCTTTTTCATAGCTTTCTAGGGAATTTTGCCTTTTTCAGCTTGATCCTAAAATTTCAGGTAGCATCAATTTCACTAATTATAATTAGCTGATATAAAATGTATTAGACAAGATTGATAAACAAGCTTCTATTAATCATCTCACATGTCTGAATATATATTTCCTCAGCTATATAAGAACCTGAGGTCTATTATAAGTTATACAGTGTGTTATTAATACAAGTGAATATAGAACATTATATCGATATATTATTGGATACAAGAAAAAGATCATCTGATCATGGCAAAGATCATAAGATGTCTAATTGATCTTTTCTCAAGTCAGAGCTACCTATATCCTAATTGTATATCAAGTAGGTTAAACCTCTACTGCTTGAAAAAGTTTAAACCAGAAAAAGCATGGAGCTATCAGAGATACTTAATGATAAAGCTCATATGCAAAGCAACCTAGGAAGTTTTTATCCTATTTTCAAAAAATTCTAAGTTGAAAGACTGGAAGGTTGATGTCACTACACTAATCAAAACTCGAGTCTGAAAATATCAGCAGTGATGTGTGAGCCAGTCGGATAATCTGGAAGATCCTTATTGATTGTTAATACCAATGATTATCAGCAGGATATGTTTATCGTGAGGCTAAATGCTATCCTTCTTATAAGGAATTAAATTAAAATAAGATATACAAATGGATAAGTATATTCATATTTAGATAGAAATGGATTTAATTGACAATATATTAAAAGACTTTCAAGATATTCATGTGGACACCAATATATTACCTGGATCTAATGATGGGTCCTTAAAGTATTTAGCATATAAAATTTCACAAATTACTTATGTCCCTTTTTGAGGGACAAAATTTATAACTTTTTACTTTAATAGGGACAAAAATTAGAAAATATTATAAATCAATGATTTGGATAATAAAGAACAATTGTGAATACTTTTTTTATAGTTATTAATTTAAAAATTTCAATGATTTCTAGTGAAGGACATTTTATTTTTGTTCCTGCCTTCTTCTTTAGAGACCTATCTTTATCTGGGCCTTCTGGTTACACTCTTTCCACAAGCCTTAAAATTATAATGTCTCCCTTTTGATCTTCAACTTATTTCTGTAAAGACTTGGTAGAAGTTCCTTTCTCTAAACTTTTCTATAAGGGAAAAAAAACAAAATAGGCATGTGTCAAGAAACAAGACCATTACTCCCTCAAAAGTATATATGACTGTTCAATATTTTTTTTATTTTCTTTATTTTTATTTTTATAATATCAGTATACTCTAGGGATGTTGATTTTTTTTTTGATAAAAGAAAGAACAATAAACCTTGAAGTAGCTTTTAAAAAAAAAGATAACTTTACAATAACTGATACTATCTCAATTAAAATATATAATGTTAGAGGAATTAATACCAGCCTGAATTAATAAAAATTGTATAAATTTATCCAAGAATTTAACATAGATATTCTAGATGTCTGTGAAACCGAGTTAACAAATAAAACAGTGGAATTCACTTTCACTTTATAACAAACATACAAGTTTTTTCACAATAGCAATAATGAGAAATTCAGAAAATCTAGAATAGCACTCCTCATTAATAAAAACATTAAGAAAAAGTTGAAATCTATTGAAAAAATCCAAGGTTATATAATAGAAGCCAACTTTCTATCAACAAGATATAAGTTTTATATCTACCAAGTATATTTGTCATTAAAAAAAACTATTAGTAGATGGCTATAAATGTTTCTTCAAAACAAAATTTGAGATAAACAAAAAAATTATATCAAGGTTATAATCATGAAATATTTCAATGCAGTTATAAATTTAATTGCAGATCAGCCACCTATTAATAAAAAGATATCAAAATACAGAAAAGCTGAAATAAGTTTTTTTAATTTTCTAAAAAACTGGAACTATATTGATATCTAAAACTCCTGGAAAGAAGAAAACACTACCTTCATATAAGTAAACAATATATGATACAATAGAATCGACTATATCTGATCACCATCAGAAATCAGTTTAAACAATAAATATGAATTTAAAAATATTCTCATAGAAACATTATCAAATAGTGACTATATTTTATTACTGACAAAAATGATAACAAACAATCTGCTTAAGAATCAAGTACAAGAGTAATGTAGAACAAAAAAAAAGAAAATACTTGATTTAGTGAATTTCATAGCAAAACAATAGAAAAAATTTAAATTCTAAATAGAAAACAAATTTTTAAAAATTGATTCACAATTTTCTTAACCAAAAGTAGAAAATTGTTCCAAGAATTTGAAGAGACTTAATATGATTTTGAGTCAACAATTATCAAGAGTGCTTATAAATATTTTAAAAAGAAAAGGATCTATTTTACTCCTAATATAAAGAAAGAAGTGAAACTTGAATTAGCAATTTCAAAGAAAGAATTTGAAATCTATAGGAAAGCTAACAATATCCATTTTCTTTTGAAAAAATACAAGTCAACTGGAATACAATAATCGTAACAGATATAGAAAAGATCATCCAAAAATTAAGAAAGTTTGGTAAATCTATTAAATAAGAAATAGCTTTTCCCCAATTATGCAAAGAAATTCTAGAGCTATTATCAAAGATTATTGAAATAGAGCATAGTCTCAGAATGGTATACAAGAAGAAAGAAAGTCTTCATATTAGAAATTAAATTAAAGAAGCTTTAGAAAGCAGATATGAAGATCTCAAGTTTAATCAAAAATGGATACTAAACTTAATTTTGAATTGCAAAATCATAATAGATCAAGTGCTAATCAAGAATCAAGAGGGATATAATACATAGCTACTGATTCACAAATTATCAAAAGCAAGGCTAAAAATTATTATAAAGAAGCCTTTAACAAAGGAATATTAACTTTGAAAGTTTAAATTCTTATTGAAAAAAAAAATACTAATCTAAAGAGTGGATCAATCCATATGATATTAATTACCAATAGAGAAAATCAAAATAAAGGAGCTTAAAGCTATTTTGCAACACCTTTTAAACAATAAGATAGCTGGTCCCTCATATATTAGTTATAAAATGCTCAAGCACTTAGGTATTCAAAGAAAAAAAGATCTTATGCTTGCTATTTAACAAAGTTTTAAATATTGAATAGATATTTAGGAAATGAAAAAGTAGTAATATCCATCCCATCTCTAAACCCAAGTCTTGAAGATACCAATTGAATAATATCAGATTAATTGTTCTTCTAAAAACAGCTGAAAAATGTTTCACCAAAATCTTTATTAATCATCTATCAAGAATATATAACAACACAAAATCTTTAAAGATTCAAACTTTGCTGGTTTACTAGAAAAAAGTACAGCAGAACTTATCCACCTACTAAATAGTATATGTAAGAAAGCTAAAGAAAAAGTAAAAGAACTGTAGATTCTCTTTCAAGATACTGCTAAAGCATATGACACAATATTCCTCTTTATACTTGAAAAAACCATAAATCAGATTTGAATTCCTATAACCATTAAGAAAATTATAATAAATCTTTTCAAAGATAGAAGTTGTAGTATTATTCTTTTCAATAAACTTTCTAATCCAATAGTTGCAGAAGATAGTATAGATCCAGGAGAAACAATCTTTTCACTATTATGGAAAATTTTTTATGACCTGTTGCTATATAAAATCCAAAATAATATTGATATAAGTTATACTATGAAAGAAGAATAGATACTCAATTTTTGTAAACTTAAGAAAAAGGTCAAGCTCTTTTTAAGTCAGGCAGTGATAGCTTATATAGATAATATAGCATGAATTGCCAAATTCAAGAAAGACTTCAAAAGTATTTTGAAAGAAACAAAAAAGTTATATATAGCAAATGACTTATAAATTAATATGACAAAGTCAGTCCTTCTCATTATCAATTGAAATCCTCAAGATCCTTAAAGAGTTCAAGCTGGAATAGAATATATTGTAATTAATGAAATTGATAAAAAAGATCAGGTCAAATTTCTTGATATTTGATTGGGATTAAAACAAAAAGTTAAAAATATGATTAGTCTAAAAAAATCAGAAATTAGGATAATAGTTCAGGTAATATTTAAGAAGAAATTAATAGAAAAATATGCTTGTTATATTATTAATAAAGTGTTGATTCCAAAAATAAAATATAAAATACAACATATATACCTTAATGAAAAAATATGTGATGAACTCATAGTTATATTTAGGAAGGTTTTAAGAACAAAACATTAATCTGTAGAACAATACCAAACAGTTGTTTCTATAATAAAAAAATATATGGTCTCAAAAACATCTGAAAAGTACAATTGAAAAGCTATATATCAATGCTATTCTATCAGTTTAACAATAATGAGACCTCCAGTATAGCCACTATAATTCAATTGAAACAGAGCCAGATCAAAAGCCAGGAATCTGAAAATATCTTAGATAATCCTATGGAATTACATAAGATTATTAAAGGAAATTTGGTAGCTGCAATATTGATCCTAGCCAAAGACCTTTAAATCACCTTTCAAAAATGAAGATGGAAGAAAACCTTTAATTATTAGAGAGATATTTTATCTATTAAGTCAATACTACAAAATGATAGAGAATACAAAAAAGTCATTTCATAATTTCATAAGCACAAGATCATGTTTCTAGATCAAATCATTAATACAACTATGATAACACTTAATAAATGGAGAGCAATCTAGGTTTTATTTGGTAAATGCAAAGGTCTAGTCCTCTCTTGATACAAAAAAATCTGTAAAAAGGTAATAGAGAATCATGATTTCCTAAGAAAGTTATTATACAGACTAAACTAAATAGGTTACAATATTCAAATTAAAGCTTTTTTTGCATATCCAGATAGTATAAAAACATTCTAGGCAATCTATTCTAGCTCTTTAACTGATATATTAGAAAAGACATCATTCTTAAACATCAAAATCCAGTTTATTTTATATCAGTTGATATACATCCTACTATAAACTATATTCTACTTCAATTAGATAGATTATTTTAAGTAACAGAAATAAGCATATTATAAGTTCATCTTCTTTTACAATTAAATAAACATAAAAATTTGAGAAAAGAAAAACAAATTTTCTTATCAGGTAACTCTACATATTAATTAACAACTATAAGGCAACAAGTAATAACTTCACTAATATTTAGATCTGAAGTGAAAATCCAGGTAGAAAACTGGAAAGCCATATTAATAAGATAAGCCATTTAATCAAAAGAACATATAGATGAATTTACAGATATCCTGAAATATTACAGAAGGTTTATAGCCAATTAGTTTACTTCTATATAGATGGCTTTTATAAAAAGTAAAAAAATATAGTAAGCTTGAAATGGATTTGGCCTGGATTCTAGTAGAAGACAATAAAGTTATAAAACAATTCTCAGTAATAGTGTTAATATGGTTATCAGCAAGCAAGGCAGAAATATTGACTATTCTAACTACAATATATATAGCTTTCTGAAATATAATAGTTTCAATCTTCTTTGATTGTAATACTGCAGTTAAGATATGGAAGTTTATCAGTTTACAAGTGAAGATATTAACAATAAAATGAACAAAGACTACTAATTAATCACTATAAAGTAAAATTAAAGACCTAGTTAAAAAGCAAAATCTCATATTGAAAACTATAAAGATCAAAGCTCATAAGATTAATAAGTTCAATAATCAAGTAAATCTACTTACCAAATAAGCTAAATACAAGAATCTAACAATCTAGTATCAACTATCAGAGATAGGGACAGTTCTTATAATAGTCACATGGAAAAAGTATACAATAGAGATCAGTATTACAAAAATTTATCAAAACATTCAATAGGAAAAAAATTAAAAAAGATTAAACAATATAGAAAAAAATTTAAGAACTATAGATCTAAAATAACGAAATCATAGACTAGTTAATTTTCTGGAATCAATTCAACTTATTCAATACCTTTAATATCTCTTTTAAAAATAATAAAAACAAAAGTTTTTTGATTAACTTAACCTATAATAAACTTTCAGCATTACAGATACTGAAAAAAAAAAAACTAGATATTTATACCATAATAATCTGTTCAGTATATAAACTTAAAGAAGAAATATTAGAATACATGTTCAAATATCTGGCCATCAAAGAAATCAAAGAAAATATATAAAGAAAAGCAAAAGAGAAGATCAACTACTATATAAGTAAAAAAATCAAAGATAAAGAAGAAGTTTATCTTGTAATTAATAACTAGACAAGTAAATAGTTAAATAAGATTCACAATCTAATGAATACTATTTGTGAATATATGAAAAAGAACAAAATTACTTTTTTGAAGAATTATATCAAAGTACAATTCAAAATTCTCCTGATAGTCACATAGAATATAATTAATAAGCTTTATTATAAAATAAGAAAAATTTCAAGGAGAACATATGAAATAGTCACTATAATAAAGTAATAAAATAAAAAAAGAAATATAATATTACTAAAAAGGACAAAAGAATCAAAAGATCTAAACATAGATCCATCACACAGATAATAATGGGTCTCTAAAGTATTTAGTATATAAAATTTTGCAAATTAGTTATGTCCCTTTTTGAGGAACAAAATTCATAGCTCTTCACTTTAATAGGAACAAAAGTCTAGAAATATTATAAATCAATGATTTAGATAATGAAAAACAATTGTGGATAGTTTTTTTATCATTATTAATTTAAAAAATTTAATGTTTCCTAGTAATGAACATTTGAATTTTGTTCTTGCCTCCCTCTTTAGGGACCCATCTTTATATACAGGTTATACAAAAATAGGAAGAAGAACCTATATCTGTAGAAAATCTGAGGCAAGAAATTTATAAAAAAAAGTAGAGAATAAAGTATATAAAAATCATCAAGGATTGAATTTGTAATAAAAGAAAATAGTTTGGTTTTTAACTGCAATTGTAATTTAGAATGATCTATAGTAATAATCTATAGACAATTATTTTATTAACTAAAGAATTTATTCAAGTCAATAAAAGAATGAAATATTATTTACTAAGTTGCATCTAGAGAAATAGTTTTTTGATGACAGATAAGTTAGTATATGAAAGTTAAAACATTTTGTAAATATCTTTTATACTATATATATAATAAAGACAAGCCATACTGATCTAACTGTAGATTAAATAAAAATAAAAATAAAAATAAAAATTATCCAAAAAAAATTTTTAAGAAAAATAATTTTTAATATAAATAAAATAATATATATTGTAATTTAAAGATTAAAATTATTTTTTTTATTAATTCTTTAATTGAGTAATTATTTTTGAAAGTGAATCAAAAATTTTTAGGATTAAAATTATATCTCCAAAAATAATAATTCAAAATTATAACTTTTAAAATTATAATCTTAAAATTATAATTTTAAAAATTTTATATTCTTTATTTTATTATTATTATTTTTTTTAATTAAAAATATATTGAATAAAATAATAAAAATATAAAATAAATATAAAATAGAATTTACATGAGAGAAAAATAGCTGGATTAAAAGCCAAATATAGCTATTACTTATATTTCGAATTATATATTATATTTTAATTTATATATTAAATATGCTTGAAATTAAAAATCTAATATTATTAAATTTTTTGAGAATTTGATTTTTTAATAATATATTATTTGTTAAATTTCATTGGATATTAAAAAAATTAATTTATAAAGTATATTTTAATTTCAAGCATATATAGTATATAGTTAAATATAGTCTTGACCTGTGGGTCGATAGCACAGTAGTAGTGCTCTCAGGTCACAAGCATAAGGTTTAGAGTTCAATACCACATGAGGACCAAGTAAAAAATTAAGCTACAAGGTGATGTAAAGATCTCATCCCCTATGATAATGATCAAGTGCTTCATAAGGCAATAAGGAGAACTCATTTACGCATCATACCTATAGTAAGAATGACAAATCAATACAAGGTTCTATATAAGGCTAGTATGAGTAATATAAGTCCTCCATACATAATCAATTTCAAGTATCTAACAGGAATGCAAAAAAAGAAGGAACCCACCCACTTATCGTGGCCTTAATAAGACAAGATACACACAAGGTTCCATAACATGGCCAAAAATAAGTGATATAAAGGTTTTAAGTAAAAAGAACTGATCATTCCAAAAATAGAAAAAAGAAGAACCCGATCACTCATAGAATGACCAAGACATACCCATAAAAGTGACACTAAAAGATACAAGACAGGTCCCAGCAATCAAGGTTAACAATAGAGGGATCATTATTCTTTATATAATACTAGGCCCCAATTAAGTAACAAGATAGGTTCTATACACATGACAAGCCTCAGGAAAAATTTAAAGTGCTAACGGAACCAATAGAATTCCATATAAGAAATCTCCAACACTGGTGGTGCTGAGTATCTTAGGCGAGTTCCTAATATGTTAGTTTCTCCTATAACATGTGGGATAGCAACAAGTCATCTGATAGACTATGGTTCTAGGAAGTGCTACTTCTGAATATAGAGATAAAAATTTGGGAGGAGCGTTTTATTAAATTCGAAGTACAAGTTTTCACAAAACCTTAGTTGAGTTAGAATTAAGAAATAGTTTTACACTAGACAATCACATAGTTACCTAATCCTAGTTGGGTGAGACGTAAATAGATGCCCCTTGTACTATTCTTTGATCTGTAAATCCTTAGACAGTACGGGTAATTACTCATCCCGGTTGTCCCTAGGACTAAACTTGACTCTAATAAAGTTTCAGAACTTCGTAGGAATGAGTTAGCACTTTAAAAAAAAAATAGTTGAAATTATAGTCTTATATTTTTATAGAAATCAAATAATTATTGATATTTTTTACTCGAGTAAGTAATCTTTGTTTATTTCTATTACCTATTATTATTGAAATATCATTTAATTTTTACTTAAATATGATATATTTGGTTTTTCTTATATTTTTAATTTTTTTAATTTTAAAGAAAATTTCCTTATAATCTATAATATTAAGTATGCTAAGAGTT
>CAJVPT010004992.1:0-12719 GCA_910592055.1 Acaulospora colombiana | reverse complement strand
GTTAATGATTTAAAAATTATCAAAGTTAAAATTTATAATAAAAACATAGTAAGTGGACTCAAACTTTTGGAAGCAACCATATATTATTTCATAATTATTTGATAATAAATTAGATCAATTTTATACTTATTTTTCAAATGATTTCTATATTAAAAAATCCTTTTTTCCTAATATATAAAATGCATTAAAAGTTAAATAAATTCTTAATAATATTAAAATATTTATATTTCTGTTTTCACTAAATATAAATTTGATATTTTATTATTAATTGTTAATTTATATAGTAGATCAAAATTAAAAAATCTTGATTTTAATTTTAGTAATAAAAAATTTAATACTGTTTTTAAAAAAACTGCCAATCAAATATTTAATTGATTGAATTATTAAAGAATCATTTCTCCTTTCAAATTAAAAATTAATAAAGAAACTTTTGAATTAATTATTGAATTTTTTTTACAAAATTCTAGACTTTCAACTTTTATATGATTTTCTATTAAACTTTTTTATTTTTTGAAAAATACTATCATTAATTATAATTTATCTATAATTTATTATTTAGAAAATCCCTCCAAAATAATTTATAATAAATTAAAAATTTAATATTTTAATTTACAATTGAGTTTGAATAAATTTTATAAACTTTTTCTCAAAATTTTAAACAAGTACAAAAAAAGATTAATATATGTTCAATTTGTATTAAAAAGAAAAAAATAAAATTAAATTATAATAATTAATTCAAATAATAGAAAAAATGATTCTATTATTAATTAAATATAATTTAAAATTGATTTTTATAAAAAACATCTTTATTTTAAAACTTAATAATAAGAGTTATATAAAAATTTTCTTGAATTAATAACATTTACATCATGTATTATTGTTATAGATTTTAAAGAGAATTTTAAAATCAGTGGTGATTCAATTGAAATAGAAAAAAATTTGTATGAAAAATTACAAATATTACTTTTAGGATTTGTTGTTTTTTATAAATAAAAATAATATAATTCAAACTCAATATTGAGATTATTTTTCAAAATTTTAAATCATGATTCATTATTTGTGACTAATTATATTAAAAAACTTCTTTTCAATTTATTTATGTCACAATTTAATAAAATTTGTTTTTGATTTAATTAAAACTCTCATTTTTGTTCTTCTAAATTAATGCATTTTATTTTTAATTATTTAGTTTTTATTTATAATGAAAAATTTTTATTCAACTATTTTGTTGAATATTATAGTAAAAATATTGTTAATAGTCATATTGGTATATTATCAAAATGGTTTGTTAAAGGTGAAGCAGTATAAAATATTAATATAATTGAAGAATTACTATAATTAATTAATTTAAAATTAAAGCATAATTTATAATACTATTTTTTTAAAAATTTATTTTCAAACAAAACCTAAAAAATATATTCATAAATTATTGATAAATAATCTTTATTTATATTTATTATTTTTAAAAATTAACGAAAAATTATATGCTTTATCTTTGGTACTTTTAATAATATAGATTATAAAAAAACTATATTTAAAATAAAATTTATAAAAGATAAAAGAAAAACAAAATATATATCATTAAATAAAAATAAAAATAATAATAGAAATATTTCGAAAATAATGAAAAATAGAAATAGACAAAGATTATTTGTTGAGTAGAAAATATATCCAATTTTTTTATTTTTATGGAAATATAATATAATAATATAAAGTAGAATCTAAAGTATAGATAATAATTATTAGGACTTTGGATTTGACTATTTTTTTTTTATACAAGTGTTTTACTTTATATTTAATTTATATTGATATAATTTATTTGATAGTTTATATATAATATATTTTTTAAAAATTTAAAAATTTTTTAATATATTTATAATTAATAAAATTAATAAATATAAAATTTTGTAATATATTTATAATTAATAAAATTAATAAATATAAAATTTTGTAATTTTAAATTATATTTTTAAAATATAATTTTGAGATTACAATTTTAGGTCCAAAAAATTTGATTCATTTTCAAAAATAATTATTCATATAAATAATAGCAAATTATTTTTTAAGAAAATGAAATTTGATTTAATAATAAAATATATTTTTTGAATTTAATAAAAGATTATATGAAAAATATATCTACAAATTAAAAATTGAATTGTTTTTCTTAAGCATATACTCTATATATTGTATTTGTACTTAAAATTTATTTAACAATAATCTATTTATTAATAAATTTATTATACACAAATAAATATCAAAACTTTTTAATAAAGTTTTTGATAAAATAAAAACTTAAATCCTTATTAAACAAAAAGTTTTTAAGTTTTTTTTATAAAAATTTGTTATTTCTTGTTATTTTGCAAAAAAAATAAAAAACATAAAAAATTAAAAAATAATATAAATAAAATATATTTATTATAAAAAATATTTCCTGATTCATCTAATAATTAACAATACTATTGTTGTATATTTTTTCTATTGTCATTGCTTGAAATAAATCATTGGTTTGTTGATTAAAATGTTCGACAGTTCAACTTTTCGTTTGTCTGACTCCAAAACTTATTAAAGATTTACTAATTTGTAGTATTTATGCAATGTTGCATCGTTCACAGGTTAATGATGATAGTGTGATGTCCAACATTTTTGGTTTGTAATAATAATAATTCTATTATTATTACTTTATCATTAAAGGAATCTTGCTATTAAAGTGATGATGAATGATCGCGTGAGGAATTTCGACGGTGTAAAGTGACCCAGAATCTTTTTTTCGTCATCGACATCGGGCGTTCAGATATTCCTTAAAATCTTTAATTGCGATTTTTTATCAACCAAATTAAGCAGGTGACATGTCTTCAGAACATCATATTTCTACACGGAATTGTGAACACCGAAATAGATTAATAAGTAATACTTTTCGACTTTAAAACGAGTTCGTCTACCAGATTGATTAATATCGTTGGTGCAAAAAAAAAGTCCCCGTATTATTTAAAAGTAAACATTTGATAAAAAAAGAAACCCTTTGACATTTAAGCAAGACAAGACGCTCGGCACGCTTTAGCGTAAAGCACCTTCACATTATCACATTTAACTATTGTTACATTGTTATTTAATGTAAATAATAATAATGATGTTTTAAACTCAAACTCCTGGTATGTGTCAGATGACGTGTGTAACAAATTTTTGGAAACTCATGATTTTATGAATTGTTTATTTGTCACGGGAAATTACATAATGTTAAAGGATGCGCTTTATTTTTATTATTTTTATTTGCATATGCACATCAATGACCATTGGCTGTCGTTTGTTGTCATTGAATGTTCGCATACACGTGCGGAAGAAATTAACCACAATACGGAAATTCCATAATCGGATTTTGCAACTTCATGCACGGTATAGTAGATACTGTATTTATAATTTTCAATGAGAAAGATTTACGACGTTTTCCCTTGCGTACGTAAAAAGTTCATAATGAAAGTGAAACTGCACAATCACAAGCGCGCATAAACTGCATATCCGCAACTTTAGAATACGCGTTTTGTTTACCGATACACGCTAAATAACTCATGCTCGTTCTAAACCACGATTAAGAGACCTTGTTTCGAATATTTGCGGCTTACAGGGTGGTATTCAAACACATCCCCTAGCTTCGTTATGATAGGACACGCGTTTAGTTTGTTTGTGTGACATGCTTCTTGGTACCGGAACATTCCCGGTTTCGTCGTCGAATCAATGGAGAACGTCAGAGGAGAGCCTTTCATTCATTTCACAGCTTTTAACTACAAAGCAAATTCCATCCTTGTCACGCCAAGTGCCGAGACATCGTCTCGCGTGCACGGAATACAAGTGTATGTGACACCAACTCTCTAAATGTCCCAATTGAGAGAACAGGTACTACAATTGTCATCACTAGATCGTCCAAAATTCAGTCTTGAAATGTTTAAATTACAAGATACATCATTAATGGGAATATTATGCATGATAAATTACAAATCTTTCACACGTATATATTATATGGCACTGTACGTAGAATTGGAGTTCTATGAACATCGAGGGTAATTGGTGACTGAATTATTATTAAATTTCACAAGCTCAGACAAGGATTATCTGTGAGGCGCAAACATGTTTTTGTTTATCGAAGCCACATTCAGAAATAAAAGATGTGCAATAACATCATCTTGCTAATCCCGCTAGTTTACCTTGTGCATGCTCAACGGAGCGGAGAAACCTAACGGAAATAATCATGACACCTTGAGTCTGCCTTTTCTCTGTATTACACTATGTGAATATTTAACATTTACTACCGTCATTGATACTGTGGCTCTACACTTATTTTAGAAAATTCTAGCATCCCTAAAAAAAAGTAAATCTGGGCAAGTGATACACCCGCCGTAATTATTTTTAAACTTAAACCATGTCCTAGTTGGAAAATCTATGCAACTCCAATAATTAATTCGAGAAGGGTAAAAAACGTACCACAAATGTACGCACTCACTATGTACAGTATATTAATTATTTTATGTGTACAATAATAAAATTATCCTATTTAATCACTGTAATCATATCCCCACCTCCACCTTGCTTCACCTTCTCTTCGACATTTTGAAGATTATAATGATTTCTCGCGAAACACTACTAAATGGATCCACCTTGGACATTCTTGTTCCAAACGGTATCCTAAATTTCACAGAGGAGGATGCAAAGTTGCTATTCACCTCGAAAGCACGAACCCAAACATTTTATGGTGTGTGTGATCTTTCCCTTTGTTTTCCATTCCTCTCCTCCTCCTCGTTTCGTTCTAACCTATTCCCCTTTTTTCCTTTTTACAAGATGAAAATTTAAATTTTTATCTCATCCTAAGTCTGCCCTATGGTTTAAACAGCTTTGATAAGTCTGTGGCCAAAGCGTTTTTTCAGAATCTCGAAGTGAACGTTGATGCGTCCCTGGTTGAATCGGTTCCCCCACAATCAATCTATAGTCTTTCGCTGAGCAGGTCGAGTTCAAGTTCCACGGACACCTCCCCTTCAACGCCCGGATCTCCCACCTTTTTCTCCGTAATCGATAAGAAGTCCTCCAAAGTGCCCGAAGGAACATTAATACATTCCACTCAATTTAATACGAATCAGAAGGATCGACACGTGACGATCGTAGAACACAATAATTGCTGGACGGGCGTTATACCAATGTCTTTACCAATTGGTTGGTATCATTGAATCATCTCTATACCCTTTTGGAACTTGTTTCAAAACACTCATGGTTCCTTTCCAACCTTTTCTATTCAGTGTTCTCGAAATCACGTATCGCATGTCCAATGTTGGCATTAAATGCTACGGTGACATTGCAGTCGATAGAAATCGAGGAGAAAATGAAGAGGGAAATAGATTTGTACTCGACGCGTTATTTCGGAAGAAACTTGTTGGCGGGATTGGATGACGGTAGATCTCAATTCGCTATTAATATCAATTGCTCGCTCCAATTCTTACGAACTCAACATTTCATTCCAGATTCGGACTTTGAGTACGAGGACGCGATTTTCCATACGTCTCCGGTGAACGAACCCAAACGATCACGTGCATTACCTGAAACTTCATTCGCTAAGCGCACCTGTTGCAAGATGCTACCAGTGAAAACCGCATTAAATGTACGAATGCGAACCACCGCCATCTCTCCCCTAGAAAATTCCATGATGATATCAATCTCCGTAGAGAATAATAACATGGATTCAAAAAGTTCATTCTTGATTGAATCGATCAAGGTCAATGTATCCCACGGTTTCGTGACGAGATATGAATTGGCGCAGGATGAGGCAATCGTAAGTTCACATTCCCGCTACCTACGGCTGATTCTTTTTAAACACTCTCATTCTCATCCTCTTGCGAACTTTAGGAGAGATTCCCATTATCACTTGATTCGATCGATCAAGTTACATTTCTTTACCACATCACCATACTTGAAAAGCCACCTTTACCCAAACCCTCACCCCCACAATATTATCCCACTCCTCTGCCAAACTCGTGTGCATCCTCTCGACGTAGCTCAGTGGCATCGATTTTTTCAAGCACACATTCTGCGCCACTCCGGAACGATGACCGACGTCCTCTTTCGATTATAATAGAAGGGACGCCAATACTTATGGGTGAAAAAATCGGTAACGTGGAGTCAAAATGGAATTGTATGTTAGATTTGGCGAGCTTCTTTAAGCGTGATGATTCCACCATTCCCACCAAGACGAGTCCTTGTGGCACTGCGAGTCAACGGACGTTGTCGCTGCGCTCGAGATATGGTTCATCCCAAATTTCATCGACGGGAAGCTCCGCATTTATATCCACCGGCATCACAACGCCTGCAACCACGAAAAGCATCTACCACGCGATTATGAGTGGATGTGCGAAGAGGTCGACGACCGGATCGACAATGTGCGATAACGCGTCGGTGCATAGCGAGATTGCATCCAACACCAATGGCATTCTTCATGGAGGAAGAACTCCTTTGACAAAGCGTCCAATGGAGACGAATGTGGATGATGGTGTCATCCTATCGCTTTCTGGTAAGTTCCATTGGTGTCTTATTATGAACTCGCAAGTTTTATAAATTCACATATTCATTCATTTGTGCGAACATTACAGCGAGTTCTAAAATTGCGGTTGGCAAGGTTTTCTCGGTGCGGGTGTTCATAGTAAATAAGTCAAAGTTCACTCGAAAATTCACCATCACCGTTCCTGACAACAAAAAGCGAAGAAACGACGCGTAAGTTATTTCTTAAAGAGTTTACCGACGGTCGGTCAAATTCATTATGATGTTATGATAAAATATTGACTTAAATTTTTTTCTTTCACCAAAAGTCACAACGGTGCAACGGTACGCCGAAACGCGAAACTCCCAATAGAACCTTTTATGGATGAGAATGGTGAGTTTTCGAGTTTTTTCAATTAACCTTCCTTTAATAAATTTGCAGTGCACAAAATCTAATTTCAATCGTACGCGTCACATATCGCTCTAAAGAATTTCTTAGTAGGCATTTGGAATCAGAAATTCCGGAAGCCGGTATCATTTGTTTGAATAATAATATTCAAATAGGGTAAGCAGCGTCACACCATTTTCAAAAATTTCAAGGTATCCGCGCGTAATCTCATCAGTTACTCATTAAATTTCAGGCCACTTCGTCCTTCAACATGCGAATCCGTGTCTCTACACTTTATTGCAATGAAAGAATCATTACACCCCATCGAGCTCATACAACTTATAGATGCGGAGACGGGATACATTACGAATCTTCGAAATACTTTGGAGATATTGGTTCCCAAAACTTCAAATAAAAGGGAATCCAATGACGCCGAAACGATTTTCAAGAAACATTTGATAATTTGAACATCATAGAATTCTGGCAACCTTCTAATTTATTTTAAGTGTACAGTACATTCAGAAATCAACGTCAATGGCATCCAATCCAACCTTGTATATCATTTCGCTTATTATAATTCTCTGGCAAAATCTTTTTTTTTTTTTTTCTTTGTACTTTTTTTTTTTTGTTTTTATTTTATTTCCTTCCTGGCAAATAATCTGAACCGCATTCACTTTCACAACTAATTTATACATCATAGGCACTCTATTAACATCTTCACACCTCACCTAATTCTTATTATGTATATTGCACTTATCGCAAAAAACAATCGGTCGAATTTTCCTCTTCTTTCCAATGAGCATAAAATCACGCATTTTGCATTTTCTTTCGCATTAACAATACCACTACATATTCAATAATACATCACGTCACCTTTTTACCGATATCTTCACACTATGTATCAATTTTTAAGAATTCCAAAACAAACAGTTATGCACCACCCTTGTTAGAAATTAACAGATAAGCATAAAAACACTTGAATAAACATCGAGTTTTAGAGCGTACACATGAAAAATGAGCTTGTCGAAAAAAAAATTAAATTTATCCAATAATGTGTTGTGTTATCAATTATGTCATTTATTGTAACGTCGCATTCCCGGATTGCGTAGTTGATGCTGGAACCGTGGCGCTATGTTCCTGAGTCGGTGAAACCTCTGGTTCACTAATTTTCAACGATTGCATTAATTTTTCCGCCGCTTCTTCGATCTTTGCAGCGGGACCTGCGGGTAGTACGAATCCAAGTTTGTTCTTTTCATATTCACTGCGTTTTTGTGCTTCATCCTGGCGTCAACATTAAATTATCAAATCATTTCTACGAATATTGACTTCTTAGTTTAAATCGATTTATGAAAAATACTTTAATTTCCTGCGTCAATTTAGACTCATCGACATGATACCCGGCCTTGGGAACCATTTTTTGAACGATCGAAGGATTAACTCCAATTTCCTCGCTGCGAATAATAAAAAAAAAAAAAAAAAAAAATTTTTTTTAGAAGAATCTTTTTAAGAAAATAAGCGTGATCTTTGATATACAGTATAAATGGTATACCTGATAGCAGTTACGTAATTGCCCCCCGCAGATTCTATGGAAATGAGTCATCAAATATGAATACGCGGGCATGTATGTCTTAAACGTGAATAGAGTGGATGCAATATTTACGTATTGTTGAAGTAGTACTTCCGTGAGGAATTCTTCCTTGGCATGCATCAAGCCTTGCATGTTCGGACGCGACCTCTTTCAATTCGGAGAGATGCTGAAATTCCATTTCTTGTTCGATACCTTCGTGAAGTATCGCCCCAGATTTAGAGACTGCAGTTGTGCTCAGAGGTGGTGATACAGGTGGAGTAGTGTATACAGTTTGACTTTCGCTTTTGTTCATATTAACGACCTCTTCGAGTCTTTTCGCCGCTTCTTCGACTTTACGCGCGGGCCCAGCTTGAGGAACGCGACCCATATGTGAAACTTCATAGGCAACACGCTCTTGAGCTTCTTCCTATTAATTCCGTCAAAAGAGAATTTTCGTGAACGAAAATGCACAGTGAATAGCAAAGCAATGTCGATAATACCAACCTTCAGTTCTTTAACCAATTTCTCTTCATCAACCTTCTCAGCCGGAGGGACCATACCTTGAACGGACAATGGCGGAATTCCCGTCTCCTCGCTATGCAAAGTAAATAAATAAATTTGAATCGAAACCAAAAAAAAAGAAAATTTTTCCTTATCCCACTATTCACCTGATTGCGGTTGCATACTTTCCTAACGCGGATTCTACAAACAAAGGTATTAGGAAAGATGACGCGAGAAGAAAACAATGGTAAAAACAAAAAGAAACTCACGAGCAAGGCTAGCTGCACCACCTTTCTGAATACCAGATGTTGTACCGACACTTTCTTTGTGCACATGTTCCGAAGCCACTTCTTTTAATTCAGACAGGTGAGTAAGCTCTTTGGATTGTGGAATGCCTTCGTGAAGTATTTCTCCCTGAGTCGAAACTTCAATTATTCCCGGGCCACCTGCGAAACCACCCCTACCGCGGGCTGCAATTCTATTGACGCCACGATTTGCACCACGAGTCACTGACGGCGCAGTCCCGGACTTGGGTTTCGTGGCAGATCCTTGAGTAAGAGTTGAGGCGTTAGTCATAGGCCCAGTTGCTGGCCCAGCAGTAACTCCTTGGTTACTATTACCGACTGGAACGTTGGTATTTGTTGTAGACATGGTTTACTTGAAGTCAATAACACCAAAAGAAAAGTTGTTGTTCGTCTTATTTTGTCAAGATTTTTATATATCTTATCTAAACTTGTAGAGACTCGAAAAAAATGATTATTAATCACGTAAAACAATTCAAAATGAAATAATTGGGTCAAGAAAACGTCATATTTTCAAGTTTCTCAATTGTCATATCCATCATCGCCCCATCATTGAAATAATGTTTTTTTAATTTATGCCTTCACTTTATTTAAATAAATTACGCGACACGTTACCAAGGAAATTATTAATAAAAATAATGAAATTGATTTTTTTATGAATATTATAATGTTATCTTCCTAACATT
The DNA here is from genome assembly GCA_910592055.1 of Acaulospora colombiana. NCBI lineage: Eukaryota > Fungi > Glomeromycota > Glomeromycetes > Diversisporales > Acaulosporaceae > Acaulospora > Acaulospora colombiana. The sequence goes on along the minus strand of CAJVPT010004992.1, from coordinate 2,765 downwards.
TTAGTAGTATCTAAAAAAATAATGATTAATTTGTATTATTGAGCATGTGATTGTTGAGCTTAATTTATTATTGAAAAGTAACAGGAACCATTCATTTCTTGCGAGAATTCAAACGATCCATTAAAAAAATTTTTTTTTTAGTATCGATAACTCACCTGCTAAATATACTGAATTGGTTACTTATCATATTATTACTAAAAATATCCTACTAATTAAATAGCAATTTTATTCGTGTTAAATATAAATTTGTAAAAACAAAATTGAATACATGTTGACTCAAAAAAAATATTTAACTATTCTATAATCCCTGAATTTATTCAATTGTATTGATCAAAAAGAAAAATAGTCAAATAAGATTTAGTGTTAATTATTAAAAACTTAATAAAGTTATTAAAAAGAATGTTTATATACTATATAAAATTGATAAAATTTTTGACTCATTAAAAAGGACAAATAGTTTACTTATTTGATATAATTAATAGATATTGCCAAGTTAAAATGAATCCAGTAGATAAAAAAAAAACCACTTTTATCATTAAACAAGAGACTTTTGAATTTAATATATATCTTTTAAATTAATCAATATATCAGTTACTTTTTAATGATTTATAAATTACATCTGTTATAATATTAAGAACAAATATGCTTGGATAATATCAATATATACTTTGCTATATTTGAAAAATATTTATAATATTTAAAGAAAGCTTTTCAAAGGTTTAGACAAGTTATTTTCAAGCTCAATTTGGAAAACCCCATTTTTGTAAAAAAAAACTTATATTTTTGAAACACATAAGCAATTAATATAAAATTCAATTTGATTGAACTAAAGTAAAAAAGATGAAAAATATTATTATATTAACCAATACTACTGAACTAAGAGGATTTATTGAATTAGCATCTTATTACTATTACTTTATATCAAATTTTACCACTATAGCTAAACCAATGAACAAGCATTTAGAAAAAAATATTTTTTATATTTGAAATAAAAAATGATAATTAATATTTAAAAAACTTAAAAAAAAATTAACTACTGTATCAATCTTGATTTACTTAAAATTTTTAAATTTTTTTTTTATATATTAATATTTTTATAAAGAATTAAAAGCTGTTCTAGCTCAATTGAATAAACATAAAAATTAATATATAATAATTTATATAAACCAAAGTTTTATAATTTGTCTTTATATATATATTCTTAGGAATTTATCCTTAAACTATTCAGCTCTTAAATAGATAATAACTTTACTTCAAACAAAAAAACAATATAATAAATACTTATAAATATAAATTATCTCTTTAAAATTCAATATCAGAAAGATATGAAGTTTTAAAATACTAATATATTATTAAGATTTTTTTTAACCCAAATATCTTAATCATAGAGTTGAAAGCCAATCAACAATTGTATATATATTTCTCTATTGAAAAACTATCTTTAGACTTAATAGTAAAGAAAATAATCTCTTTCAAAAAATAAGTAACATATTATCTTATTAAATATTATATACTATTCTAATACAATACTAAAAATTTACTAGTATCATTTAAAGTTATTAAAGCAATTGAATTGAAATCAATTTTACACAATTTTTATAAAAATATTTTTACTAGATATTTTGAAATTGGGGTAATCTATAATCGAGTAAAAAGTTAATATTATTGATCTAATTAGTATAAAACTATTACTAAATATGTTAAAAGTTATGATACTTGTTAGTAATAAAAAACCTTTATATCATATAAAAGACTTCACCTTATATCTATAGCAATTTTTTGACTATATAGAAATTGATATTATTGAACTTTTGTCAATAACTCCTCAAAGTAATTGATATATTGGTTTAGCTAAAAATAGGTCTCTAAAAGGAAAGACAAGGACAAAAATCAGATGTTACTTACTAAAAAACATTAAAATTATTTAAATTAATAACTATAAAAAAACTATCACAATTGGTTTTTATTATTCAAAACATTTATAGTATTTCAGACTTTTGTTTCTATTAAAGTAAAGAGTTATAAATTTTATTTCTCAAAAAAGGATATAAGTGATTTGTAAAATTTATATTTTAAATACTTTAGGAACCTATCAATAGTTATAATCACTGAATATTTTATTAATTGGCCTAAAGCAAAAGCTCTTAAAGATACTAAAGTTACTATTATTGCAAAATTTATATATAAGGATATTATATATTGACATATATATCTTTAAATTCTTCTATTTAATCAATTAATACTTTTTGTCAATGAATTAGCAAATACTTAATACTATTTATTATTAACTCTTAGATGCTTATTATCTATAAACAAATGAATTAACTAAATAATTTAACAAAACTCTCTAAAACACTTTAAAAAATACAGTATATACAGTATGTAATTAGGATGACATTTGTAATATTTTTCTGGACTCAACACTATTTATCTATCATTCTATTTAAAATTATACTACTAAGTATTCATTATTCAAGCTACTTTATAGCCATGAAACAAGGTTATTTATTGCTCTTTAAGATATAAAACAGAAATCCAATAATACTTTAAATTAATAATTATAGTAATATATTAAATACATTATTTGTAACCTTAGTAATCTAAGGCTTAGCATATAGCAAAATATTGAAAAAGCATAAAATAAACAAAAACTATATTATAATTAGAGGATCAAAGTTTAAAATTTTAACATACGGTTGCTTCCAAAAGTTTGAGTCCACTTACTATGTTTTTATTATAAATTTCAACTTTGACAATTTTTAAAT
>CAJVPT010004991.1:0-12719 GCA_910592055.1 Acaulospora colombiana | reverse complement strand
AGTTTGCTTCTTGTTGATAGAAAGTTAGCTCCTATTATATAGCCTTCTATTCTCTCAATTGATTCTAGCTTTTTCTCAATGTTTTTATTGATAAGAAATCCCACTCCGGACTCTCTAGGTCTTTCATTATTACAGTTATGGAAGAACTTATGTATTTGCTATAAATTAAAAGCAAAATCTACTATTTCTTCTATTAACTAGTTTCACAAATCTCTAGATATCTATATCGAGTTCTTGTATAAGTTTATATAGTCTTTGTTGATCATGACTAGTATTGATACCTTTAACATTATGTGTTTCAATTATAATAGTATCATTTAATGTGGAGTTATCTATGGTATAGTTATTATATAATGTTCATTCTTTGTCTATTTTTCCAATAGTATTCTTTTTGATCATGCTGATAAAGTTGTCAAGTAGTGTGGTATGTATTGTATCGGAGGAGATTATATTAATATTTGCTATTGTTTTAGTGATTGTACCTTTTTTTACGGATGAACTTGATTCCTCTTGTGGATTAGATTCTCTTCTGGTATATCTTGATTGGACTAGTGCTACTTTTAGGAATGGTTGCTCCATCCCCTCCCTCTTACTCTATTTTGATTGCCTGTCTTTTTCTCAATTAAATTTATTCTATTGTTCAATCACTAGAGATTGTTTAGGATCTAATGAATTGGATCTTGATCAATTTCACTTTTAGGATAGAGGCTTTCAGATCTGTTATATATTCTTTATCTATTGTGATAATTAACAGGTTCTCTGTTATTATTAATAGCAAAGTATTTAGAAGTCTTTGATTTGTTGACAATAAACTTGGTGCCTTAAAGATTGCTTTTTCTTTTTCTTCTATCAAGATATGTTCTTTTATTGATCTCAATTTCTAATTCATCCTCTAGTGTTGTATGCCAGTTGGGTCTTATATTGTTTCTGATATCAGTTTAACCTATTTTTATACTATCAGTTTGTTGTTTATTTAACTGTATGAATTTAGCATCAAATTTCTTTGCTTCATTGAAATCCTGTCTTTCTTGTGAACACTTTTGTTCTTGATTAAAGTATTCTTTTGCACTCTATTTAAGTTTGTGTCCATGAATACAAATATGATGTTTTAAGACATTGTTAAGATCTTGTGCTATTAAGAAGCAAATTACAGCATAACCTCTTCATTTAAGTGTATAAGAATTTCTAGAAATGTAGCATACTCTAGCCCTGATATGTTTAACTGCCCTTGCAATTAGTCCAGTGATAATATTATGTACTCCATATAGTTACAAGGCTTGTGTGTTGCATTGTTTAATAATTTTGTTAATTTCTTTATCATCAGGTTCATTTTGAGAAAAAATGACTCTAATTGTTTCCACTCTGATGTGGATCATCCATTTTTCTTCAAGATTAGTATATTGTTTATGAGAAATGATATGTGCCTTGATTCTGCATTGTGACCATACGTAATTGTAAATATGAATGTTTATTGTTTGTCCATATTGATTGATGACTACCTTGATTTCTTGATATGAATAATTATGGTCGATATCAATCAAGGTAATCACTAATGATGTTTCTTTTTTCTCTGGTGTTTTCTGAAACACTTTTTTATTTGATGGCAGGCTGGGGCTTGACCATTTATCCATTTCTAAGGGTATTATAGTAAAATTGTCTTCCTTCTTTCTATTGATTTTTTTAAGACATCTTAATACATCTTCTTCCTCTTTACAGCAGAATGTTGTCTAGGCATTGCCATTGATAAATTCTTTTGTAAAGGAGTAAGAGTCTTTTAGTAAGCTTAATGTATTCTGGAGATATGCTATTTGTTCTGTTTCAGTTTCTTCTGGAAGTCTTGAGATAAATATATCCATTTTGAAATCTTTATTTCCTTAATGTAATATAGATTAATACTAGATGTTTCTATTTCTTGTTTTATATGTTTACTGTTCTGCAATATTATCTCCTCTAATTTTTTTATCAATGACTTTTATTTCAATTTTGTCTTTTAGTTCTTTGTCTTCTATTTCAACTTTGGTGACAATCAGGATTTCACTTAATGTGATTATTTGAACTTTCATGGTCATTGCCTTATCAGGTAAGTTGTTAATAGAAAAATCACTTTCAATTATTGATTGATTTATTGACAATGATTGTAAAGTATATTGTGTTTATTCTGCATATTCTATTATATTCAGGTATTTGTCTTCTAATAAGGAAGCTAGAAGATCTTCTTTTTTTTCTTGTTCTATAGCTCATAAGTAAAAGATATATTGTTTAAAAACATTGGCTTTGATAAAGGTAGTGTGATCAATATCCAGAATTCTAGCGATGATACTATCAATAATTAAGTATCTAGTTGATCTGGAACTGGATTCGTAAGAGTTTCTTGAGTTGAAGTGACATTCAAGAAGATTTGTGAGTTCCATAACTTTCTTTGTTGATCATATTTGTCCATTAATTAGACTAAAGTTTTAATGATATATGTTTCTCTTTTCTTAGTGACCTATAAGAGTTTGTGTTTTCTATAGACATGTTAATTATATAACATAGAGAGTAGATTACTATATACAATGTTGATATGTTTTATTGAATGCTGTTTTGAGTAGTGCTAAGTTATGTGATAGTTGTTTCTTGCTTATTTAAGTAGTACTTGTTTGTTTGTTTATTTGTTTTGTTTATTTATTCTTGTTTATGTAAACAAAATGTTGATTTGTTAATTCACATGTTGCAGATTTATTTATTTCTTATTATTATTTTAGTAATATGAAAAAACCTTGTTGTTTGTTGTAATGTATTTATAATATTTATTTCATATACTATATATGTTGTGATAATATTGTTAATATTGTTGATCAGTAATAGTAAACATGTGAGGTTATGGGTTGTTAATAGTTGATTTGCACAAACATATGGAGTTATAAGGTTATTGATAATTGATTTACATAAACATGTAGAAAGTGCATTAACGTTATTTATTTAACATATCTTTGAACTTGTTGTTTATTTGACATGTTTTTGAGCTTGTTGTGAAAAATATACGTGTATGTATTTGTATGACATAATATTATTAAAATGCTATTGTTATAATATGTATGCTTCTTTACTATATAGTCAATAAAGCTTGAATGTCTCTTTAGGATTTATAAGTATTTGGACTTGAACTGATTTATCAATTTGAGTTATTGTTTATAAAGCTTCTCTTGGTGTCTAGAAAGGTGTTAATCTGCACTGGCCTGGCTAGGAGCTTTGTGAGGTTAATGTTGGACTTTTAAGAGCTTATTGTGATTCAGTCTTTCTTATTGTTTTTCTCTTTCTAAAAGAAAAAATTTATATAGTAGATAGAAATCAGCAATTTTTTATAAAACTTACCTCTTCTGCACTCTGTAAAGAGTTATTGAACCTATTTTTGTAAGTTATTTAGTTATAAAAGTGGTTTCTCTTGTTTTTTTTTATTGGTTTCTCTTTTTCTCAAAAAATTACCAAAAAAAAAAAAATTCTGAAAAATTAGAAATCAGCGGAATGAGTTGATAAATAATAATGCTATTTAATTTTTTATTCTATTATCATATTTTATCTATATTTACCTAGCAGTTTATCCAAGTGAGCAAATCTGGCATATTGACCTAATATGACAAATCTGGCATTTTTAATCACTTTGATCATCAAATAATTAATATTCAATTATGTATATAAAAGCCAGCTATCCAAAACAGTTGACTTAGGATTTTACCTACTAAATTCTCTTATTCTTGACATTATATATCTCTAATAAATCTTTTAATTAAACTGAATCACCTAAAGCCTCTTTCAATATGTTTATATAACCTCTACTATTTTTGAATTATTGACTTTAGTATACCACAACCAAGATATTTTTTCTCAACTTAAAGTGGATTACTGTTATAGTTGTTCTATCTATCTATTTGATTTGGAGGTTATTGGATAAGTTAACAAATTGGTGGTGACTGTGAGATTCATTACTCTGTAAACTATTCTCTGTGAACAATCAGGAAGCCTTGCTCAGTATTGGAGGTATTCACTTGGGAAGTAATTTGAGAATTCAAAGTCTAGCAAAGGGTTTGAATTTTGTTATATAAATAGTTTAAAAAACTACTTTATTACTAATAGTATACATGATACTTTCCATAAAATATATCCAAATATTAACATCAATCAAATTTATCCTTCTTATATTAACAACTCTTGTTTAATTTGCTATATATCCCAAAAACTTCTCCTATTTTCAAAAACTTTTGAAATTGATTCAAAATTGAATTCATTGCTACTTTTTATACTTTTGTAATCCAATATTATTTTAATCAAACTCTTTCTTTTTCTACCTTTTATTTTGAATTTACTACTATCAAAAAACTAATTTTTACTATCTGATATACATATATTTATTCCTTTGATAACATTTATTTAAAACTCTTATCTGCTATTACACAATTGAAACTCTTTACTATTGATCCCTTTGAACTATCTAATTTACCTGCTGATTGTATACCTTGAATAGCTCCTTTTTTTTTTAGCCCACCCAAAACTTACAATTATTTCAAAAACCTTTTATTTTTAAATGAATCCTTATATCTTGAATCATTTTTTAACTTTTCTATTTCTACTTTTTCTTTTTCTTCTATACTATCTACTATATCTACCTTTCTTAATAATATATATACCTATACAACAATGGCAATATCCAAGGATATCTATGATTATTTTGAACAACATCCTTTGCCCTCACACTTTAATATACTGCGAATAGAACCCTTCTCTAGTAATAGAACCCAGGACCCTATCACTTGGTTGACTTTTTTTGAAAAGGCCATGATTATTAATCAATAGAAAGGCAAAAAACTGATCTATATGCTCAACGCCCACTTTCAGGATTAAGTTGAGGAATGGTGGATAACATACTTTGAGAACAATAATACTAATACTAAGGCCATAAAATAGAAGGCTATCTCTAATAAATTCAAACAGCAATTTTGTACTCAGCAATGGATCAATAAATAAATATATGATCTTGAAAAACATAGGCAAGGACCAACTAAATTTGTGACTACTTACTATGCTACTTTCAAAAGACTTCTCAAAAGGGTCATATTGAAGGTGATATAAGTTTTAGCTAACAACTCTGCTACTATATCAAGGGATTGCTATAACATTTGGCTTCAATTGTTTCCATGAACAATTCTATTAGTGTAACTGTTGCACACAAACTTGCAATGGCATATCAAAATGGTCAAGACATAAACAATATGAGAAACCATGCAATTTTGTCCTATCTCAAGAAATTTAAAAATGACTTCTTTGAAATTTGAAGATCCTATGGATTCTCTTATCAAAAAGTTTGAAAGCTTCAATTGAACTTGGTCAAAAAATTGAAACTTTCTTCTACTCAAGTGGAAAAACAAGGCTGTTGCTCAAGGCAACCTACTGCCAATTCTATGAATAGGTCTAACTCTTCTCAACTTGTATGTTTCAGATGCAATGAACCAGGACATCTGGTTAGAAAATATATGTCTGAAAAGGTTTATGCAAACTCCTCCAGATCTAAGAAACCTTTGAACTATCTTACTGTTAAGGAATCTGAGGAAGAATTCAATGAATCTGAATCTGAGGAGTAAGTTTACATTGATCAATGCAATCAACCCTATATCACTAATAGGAAACAGGCCAAGCAAAAGCAAAAACAATCTGAATCAAATAAGAAATTAAACCTATGCACCAGGAAAGTCTTTAGGATTTCACCAAGAAAAATCCATGACTCTGAACCTGAAGTGATTACAATCTCTTCTACTGTCAAACTCAAAAGGCCCAAAACCAAAGCCCAACTATTTATTGTAGACCAAATACCCAACTATGACATCTCTAAGGATATTCTAAATCTTCCTACCAAAGCTACTCTGGGACAAATGTTGCAATATTCAAATTAGTACAAAAATTTGATAAAAATTCTCAAGCGATCTAAGATATTTGTAGAAACCTATTATCTTATCTTTGATGATTCAAGGAAAACCACAGCTGCCAAGTACTATGTCCACATTAAAGGAAATCTTGTAATGGCTATTCTTGACTCTGGTACTACTATCAGTATCATTACTAATAAACTTATGAAAAAATTTGGATTAAAAATTGATACCAAGTCCAAAACCATTGTAATTACTACCAATACTGTAGTACATGAGCCAGGACCCTTGGACAAATACTTTCTTGAAAATATTTATCCAGAATTTAATTGTATTGGTGTCCTTGCAAGCGATTGAGTACATGAAGAGACCCTTCTTTTGAAAACTAATTGATTGAATCACATGACAGCAAATTGGAATTTTGAGTACTATACTCTTCAAATTACTTATAAGAGTAAAACTATTGCTATAGGAACCATCCACCATGCTGATACTCCCCCATATCTTTCACAAGGTAACAATAATTATGAGGATAATGAGGATAAACTTTTGAATGAAATTGAATATAAATCTGAAAGTGATCTTAAGGAATAGGAGGCCTATATATCTGATCTTGTTCTTGAATCTGAGAATGAAAACCTTGCCATCTTTTTCTCTGATTATCCTGAACACCCCTGAACCATCTACTGGAATCTTGACCAAGAAATAACAAGTTGAGTTTTAACAAATTTTATCTAATTATAAGGATGTCTTTGTTGATTACATCTCCAAGGAAGGCTAAACAAGTAATCTAGAAAGGATCACAGTGGTTACCCATAAAATTAATACTGGGAATGCTACTTCAATCAAAAAGTGACTATATAAAGCCTTACCTGATCAATAGGAATTCATCAAAAAGAAAATTAAAAAAATGCAGCAACAAGGAATCATTAGTTCTACTACCAGCTCTTGATCTTTTTCTGTTGTTATAGTGTCCAAGAAAAATAATAAGCAACATTTCTATGTTGACTATAAGAAACCTAATGCAGTTACTGAAAAGGATGTCTACCTTATATCAATTGTGGATGATCTTTGGAAAACCTTCAATGATACTCAATAGTTCACCTGTCTTGATCTAGCAAGTGGATATTGGCAAATAGCAATGAGTAATAAGGACAAACACAAAATAATATTCATAACAAAATATGGCCTATATGAATTCAATGTTATACCTTTTGATCTTTGCAATGCTCTTGCAACTTTTCAGTAACTAATGAACAAAGTATTGGCTCCCTACTATGGCAAATTTGTTGAAGTTTACCTTGATGACATTACCATTTTCTCTACCACCTTTGAACTCCACTATCAGCATGTTTCTATTATCTTGGATATTTTCAGGAAAGCCTTCCTGATGTTGAATTCTAAAAAATGTCGCTTCATTTTATCATAAGTGAAATTACTTGGTCACATAATTAACTGCAAGAAAATTTAATCTTATGATGACAAAATTGTGAAATTTAAAGAATTCCCAAGACCTATTACTATTAGCCAACTGAGAGGATTTCTTGAACTTGTCTCTTATTATAGAAAGTTCATTAAAAACTTCTTTTCCATTGCCTGCCCTCTGAATTCTCTTTTGAAAAAGGATACCCTCTTTAAATGGATGGATGATCATCAGCAAGCTTTTGAAACTCTGAAGTGACTTTTAATCTTATCTCCTGTCTTGAGATATCCTGATTTCTCCAAGGTCTTCTATCTTCATACTAATACTTCTCGAACTGGTATTGGTGCTGTTTTGGTACAAAAGGATGGAAAAAAGAAGTATGCAATAACCTATGCTAGCTGCAGTCTCAATAAAGCTAAGTAAAACTATTCTGCCACTAAATTGGAATGTTTTGCAGTCATCTGGACTATTGAACACTTCTACCAATATCTAGGGTCTCGACACTTCTTCTTGATTATTGACTATTTTACTCTTCAATGGTTGAAAACAACTAAACTTAAAGACAATGTGCAAGGTGGATACTCTACTTGAAATCCTATAACTTCACTATCAAACACAAATCTGGAAGGAAACACAACAATGCTGATGCCATGTCTAGGATGTATGATGTAGATGAACCAATCTTTCATAACTCTAAGTTTATATTCATCCAAAACTAATTCAAAGTTAGCAATCACAAATGAAATCTGATAATAAATAATATCCAGCCCAGGTAATCAGTATTCTGAACCACAACATAATCAATCTTATCAAAATGGAATTTCAATAGTATAATCATTTCAAAAACTATCTTCAATACAACAAATTATCAAATACTTTTGACAACAAATAATAAAAGCAACTTATCTCTAAAACACAATACTATCAAGTGAAAAACAACCAACTCTACAAAAAGGATCATCACAGAAAAACAAGAAATCAATTACTTTGTGTAATTCAAAAACATGAAGTGGAACCAATCTTATACTTACTATATAACTATACCACTAAATCTCATCTTGGTGTGAATAAAATCTTTGAAAAATTATGTAATCAATACTACTGGTCTCAAATGTTTGAGGATATAAAGTATTATATCAATATCTGTGACCAATGTCAACAACAAGACAAATTCAGGACCCTGAACCCTTATATCCAATCACAGTTGGTGACCCCTTTTCTAAAATAGACATTAATATTATGAAATTCTTTTCAATCACAAGCAAGAAAAATAAATATATCATTGTTGCAACTGACTACTTTACAAAATAGACTGAAACTAAAACAATCTTCTATATCACAAAACAGCAAGTTGCAGATTTTATTTATCAAGTTATTATTTGTAGACATGGATGTTCAAAACATATTCTTTCTAATCATGAAATATATTAGGAATGAAATAGTTGAAGCTTTATTGAGAAAATTTCAAATATGACATCTTTATTCTACTTCATATCACACATAAACAAATGGACTAGTGAAGTGCTTTAATAGAACTCTATATGAATCCTAGCAAAAATAATTGAGGGAAAGAAGGATTGGAATGAATTTATTGTATCAACATTATTTGTCTATCATATATCAAAACAAGCTTTTATTAAATTTACTCTCTTCTATTTGGTTTATGGCTACAATCCTCAAATGTCCTATATGAAAATGGATAAAGTAATGGAAGAAATATTTTGACCTGACTCTATCAACTGATTGAAAATCTGTCTACTACTCTAGGAACTATACAAGGAAATATTATGAAAACCCAAAGAAAACAAAAGGAGAGATTTGATTTGAAGTTGAAAAAGCCCAGAAATTTCAAAATTGAGAATAAAGTATTAGTCTATGATACTATCAGAGACAAACTCTTTACTAAAAAACTCAAACAAAAATGGAAAGGATCTTACTTTGTTCACAATAACTTGGAAAATAGAGCCTTTAAACTTAGTACTATGGATGGAAAAGTTCTGACTACTCTCTCAACTTGGCCTGATTGAAACCATATCTTGATCATGAAAAATAGAAAACTATTATATATATTGAAAACTGAAAGGAGAAATATACAGTGGAATAGTAATGGCCCCTGAGTTCTCACCACTATTATAGTCAGCCCCAAGATTCTTAGTAATTACTGTATAATTCCAAGGTGAAGTACTTATAAGTAGACAAGTGAAAATATGAAAAAGGAAAACAAAAATCTCAAAGCTCAAGCAAGAAAAAGGTTTTATTCAAAGGAGCAGAAATAGGAATACCCAACTGAACCAACAGGATATCAAGCTTGACCACCCTCTGCTACAAGTTCTGATTTTCCAACTCCAACTCTCTAATCCTAGTTGAAGTGAAACTTCTGAAGGTCAACTGCTTTACCTCCTCCTTCAACTGATGGATTTCTTCTTGAAAGTTAGCCTGAGACCACTCACTACAATGTATTTACCTCTCCAAATACTTGACTCTTTCCTGGAGAGTGATGACAATTGCTTACAAAGAATTTATCCTTCCTGAGCAAGTAAGTCTTTATGCCTTAGCAGCTCTGGTTTCTCTTAGCATATTAATAAAAAGAATATGAGAAATACCTGACAAACCAGGAAAAATTCATTTATTAAATAGGGAAATATAGATGATAGTATCATCCAACAATTATATAAGGAGCCCCACTGCCTATCAGTTTGCATCAAAAAGAATTATCATACTCATGCAAAAATTATCATAACTACTATTTAGGACTTAATTTTGGAGAATCTTCTGATCACAATTCCTGAATTTGTGCAAGTGACTCAATACTATATAATTTATTCCAGTCCATTGAAAATCAAGTCTTGCAAATATACAGGTGTATGCAATGTGCTATCTGCATGAAAAACAGGATTCTCTCCTTGATCTATGCATACTATTTGGAGAAATTATTGGAAGAAATTATCAACTGATTATAACAATCCTATCAGAATAAACACCTGACTAAATATCATCTTACTGAATACTGCTGCACCTATGGTCTTTTTAAAAGATCTGGAATTGAGCAAATTTGGCAAATAAGGTATATAACTTTAATTATTATTATCAAATTGAAGTTCTATAAATATCAACTCCTTGTGAATTCTTAATTTGTAAAACTCACCGCTTAAGTAAAAAGGAAATATTAGCCTTAATTATTAGTTATATTTTCCTTTGATTATTATCTATAGTTCTTGTTTATTATGTTACTTTAGTTCTATTTTTAGATTATGTAACATATATAATGTAAGGTGTGTCTCATTGATTTATAAAGTAAATCCAATCATTAGGGCAAAGTAGTATTTATATAACATGCATTATTTAATTTCTTTATTTTATTATCATATATTATCTATATTTAATTAGCAAGTTATCCAAGTAAGCAGATCTGACATATTGATCTAATTTGACAAATCTGATAGATTTGATCACTTTGGTCACTTTGATTAACAAATTAATTAATATTCAATTATATATATAAAGGCCAGCTGTTCAAAGCAGTTGACCCAAAGTTTTATTTACTGAATTCTCTTATCCTTGATATTATATATCTTCAATAAACCTTCTAATTAAACCAATTTATCCAAAGCCTTTTTCAATGTATTTATATAACCTCTACTATTCTTGAATTATCAACTTTAGTATATCATAATTGAGGTATTTTCCCTCAACTTAAAGTGGATTACTACTATGGTTGTTTCATTTATCTATCTGATTTGAAGGTTATTGAATAGGTTGACAATGTGATACACCTTTTCTCCAAGTATAGGAGCTTCAAAATTTTGTTTCTTGCCTTGTCCCTTTTCCCACAGAGTGATAATATATCTTTTTAACATCTATTTTTTTGCCAAGATTTTAGGATCTATATTTAATAGAGTGACTAAGATATTATCTAATATTAAGATCATACAAATTGTTTCTACTGAAATATGTGGTTGGTCTCCTGTTTTGTGTCCTAGCTTATGTTGTAATATTTTTGTTTTCCATAGTTCTTGTTAAGAATTGTAACTGGTAATGACATTTCCTAATACTCTAAAAATTTTTTTCTTGTGTCTTTTCAAAATTCAAATAATATTTTGCTCTTTTTGATTATATTGTTATATGAGACAGATAAACTATTGTGTGTATTAGATTGTTTTGATGTTTTGTTGTTTTTTTAATCTAATCTATAAATAGGGTACTATATTGAGTTGTGTAATTGAATAATTTATATCAATATGTTTGTTTTTTCATGTGTTTCAGTCTTATATACTGATCCAGTTTATCTATATATATATTACTTGTTTATTACTTATAATACAGTCAAATTGATATGTGTTACTTTTTTGTGATATATTGATATGTCTTGAGTTGATATTTTATCACAACTAGATTATATTCACTTTTATATATTTGTGTTTGCATGACATGAGTTAATAGATCAGTTGTTATAATTGTATCTACTAATCTTTACTGTTTGATCCAAGAGATTTGAATGTTCTTCTAAATTTTTAGAGCCCTGACTTTAAACTGATTTATCAGTTTGGATTATTCTTCTAAAACTTCTCTTAGTGTCTAGAAAGGTATTAACCTGCACTAACCTTGCTAAGAGCTTTATAAAGTTAATGTTGGATCTCAAGAAGTCTACTGTAAATCAATTTAGCCTTGCTTTCTCTTTTTCCTTAAGCAAAACAAGAGTGTAAAAGTATTGCTATTAACTAGCATTGTCTTTTTATTATATTATAATTTTTTACTAGTTTTTAATAAGAATAATATAGTTTAAAATTAGTATTACAACTATATTATTGATATTATAATCTATTATAATTTTCAAATTCTTAACTTTTTAAATACAGTTTAATATATAATTTGTTATAAAATGATCTTTTTTCCATTGATTCTTTAACCATATACAAAAAAAGAGGTTTACAAGAAGATTTTTTGCTTCTTTGCTAAAAAGTCTTTAATACTTTTCCTAAATCTTCTTGAAAAGTAACTTCAAGATTTATCTTTACCCCTCCTTACTTGTTTACAATTCTTATTAATCAAAAACTTGACTTCTGATGACCAAGAACAAGTCAAATAACACCTTTTATATTGTTGTGATCTATTCTGACGAGTTCGTCGCTAATCCATAGTGCTTCGCATAATCTAGACTTCTCAAGAATACTCATAAATGACACAAAAAAGAGAACGCCTCCTATAAAGAACACTTAGGGAAGGCAGAGGCGTGATAATTGACTTGGCCGAAGGTAAGTGTTTCTTAATTGCATTCTGTTTCTTTGGTATATCACTAACTCTTATCTCTATTCTCAATGAGTACTGTTTTTCCTAACACATTCAGCTCTGCCTTTTCAGCATACATTGGTAAGCTATTTATACTTTTCTATCTAACAATG
>CAJVPT010004990.1:0-12719 GCA_910592055.1 Acaulospora colombiana | reverse complement strand
TTTTCCATGATAATACACTATGTTGCATTCTGAACTCTATCCTTGGTATCAGTACTCGATTGATTATATAGAGTACTTGTTTGTCGGTCATCT
This sequence comes from Acaulospora colombiana, assembly GCA_910592055.1. Lineage (NCBI taxonomy): Eukaryota > Fungi > Glomeromycota > Glomeromycetes > Diversisporales > Acaulosporaceae > Acaulospora > Acaulospora colombiana. The sequence goes on along the minus strand of CAJVPT010004990.1, from coordinate 12,626 downwards.
TTTTCTTCTTTAGTGTTCTTGTGACTAGATTTATTTCCCCTAGGACTCTTTCTTTCAGCTCTATCGCTGTTTTTTGGTTGCCTGTCCAAATTCCCAGGAATCTTGTTTGTTCACCTCTATTTAGTTCTTTTACGGTCTCTTTGTCAATACCAGCTTGTACCTCTTCTGGATATTGGTTAGGATTATTTATTGTAACAAGGACCGATTTGTTACTATTAATTTGGGAGTCATTAGCCTTGTAGAAGATTCGTGCAGTATCCAAGATTCTTTCCATATCCTCTTTAGACCTCGCTATCCATGTGGTATCGTCCATAAATGTTATAGCCGCGTGCCGTGATTCAAGTTTATTTTTATTGTATCCTTTTAGATCAGAATCCCAAATTATAAAAATAATTATTATAATTTTAATAATATAAAAAATATAAAAAATAGTTTATACTAAGAGATTTAATAAGATTCTATCAAATAGAGGCATTGTAACTCAAATGTAGTATGAAAATATTTTATTAGTGAGAATTATGTCAAATAGTCTGAATTCTTTTGTTTATCTTACTTTAATTTAATTTAGTATTTAGCTATTGATTTTATATACTATCTTTTCTTAGGTATTAGTAAATTTCTTGCTAAACAAATATGAATTGAAAAAGAAATACTAACAAAAAATATATTAGATAAAATATAATTAATAATAAAAATATTCCAAGTGCCATCTGATATTGGTCAAATTTTAAGAAAAGTAAATAGTAACAAAGAAATTTTAAACTTTACTATTAATTAGTAAAGAAATTTTTTCATAATATATTTAACTATTATTTTATAAAAACATTATTCAGATATAGATTATCAAATTTTAATAAATTTTATCAAGATTTGTTAAAAAATAAGGTTTACAAAAGATTAATCAGTAAAAAAGTTGCAACTCTTTTCCGTTCAACACTTTTTCAAAAACAAAATTTCCTTATAAGGAAATTTTCACAAAAAGTAAACAACGAAGTGGAGTTTCACATATAAACCAATATTATGACATACATTTCTGTAGAGATTAGTCTTTCCTATGGCACTGTGTTTAAATACTCGGGATCAACTGAACAGTTATCTCAAGTCAAGGAGCTTTTCACAAAATGGATAGAAAGGGTCTCCTCTGTTTGGTTTAGTAACTCTAAACAAACTGCCATCCCCACTCAGCAAGTAAACACTGGCTTTTCTAAAAAGAAGAGAAAATGAAGATCACATAAAAATCAGCTTCAAGGGGAAAAAAAATCTGATCTACTTGCTCACAAACAACTAAATGTCAAACAACCTCCATCTCCGAAGGCATGCAAGTATACAGTCTGTGAAGAAGACTTCAATAGTCACTCAGCAAGAAAGAGACACTTCAATAGTATACATAAACTGGTAGCTATGGAAGTTGAAACATCAAAAACTTCACAAAAGAAGTGAAAGGTCACTCATCTTACTGCTGCAGATAATGCAACAATGCTCATCAATGCCGATATTGATAATCTCAACACAAATACAGTCATTGGTGCCATCAGATCATTAGGACAAGATAAACCAGGTGATTACCTGCTCTATCCGAATTATAGATCGATGCCAGGTAGCTCATTTTTAGTAACAAACTACAATTCTGTCAACAACTCTTTTGGTTTAGTTATAAGGGGCTATGCTACATGTGGAACCTTATCTACTAGTCAGATAAAAGATTTTCTTAAAGATTGGGTAAATTAGAGAATTTTTGATAACAAATTGTACTCCAGACACAAGAGTATCTTAAAAGATATTCTTATTTAAACAAGTCTAACACAAAAAAGTAAACCGTACACCAGTTATATGTTTATAAACATACACTTGTTGGGGTTTTACAAGTCTAGTGATCGAAAGACCTTGGTAGGAGAAGAAATTCACTAGCACCACACTAAAGTGTCAAAAATCTTTGATACAGGTTAGAGTATACAATGGTCTAATAACCAAATTACTTTTGAAAATTGTTTTGGAAAAAATGAAAATAGTATTATATGTTCTTCCTCATCAATTGTTATATGTAGTAATCATATGATTAGATAATTCTTATCATATTAAAAATAGTCTAGCTATAGTTATATAATTAGTTTATGTAGCAATACTATAATATATAACATATTACTTGTATTGGTGTACAAGTTTGGATATGCTTGATATCATATAATATATTAAATAAAGAATATGGTATCGAATTAATCAATAATATTCTCAAAGGAACCCATAGCATCTACGAGATATATAAGGAACATACTAATGGTACCTAAGCACGTTAGTCCTTATAAAAGACAACATGCCACAAGGGTTCGAAAGTTCAAGCCCCACCACCATTGGCAGCGGGTACCCCTTGGATCAGGTAACAATTGGTTTTCTTATAATTATATACAATAGACACATGAGAAAAATGTCTATGCTATTGTTTGTATAGAACCAAGTAACATGTATTTGTATAAAATCTAAATAAAATAGGCTATGTTGCATGTTAATAAAAAAAACAAAAAAAAAAACAAAAGATTAGTTAGAATAATTAAACCAATAAAATAAAAATATAGAAAAGAAAAAATTATTTTAAATCTTTATCTTTTATTATATTTATATAAATACACACGTGATTATAAACCATAATATATATTTTAATACTTTTTATTTAAAAGGATAAATAGTATATTAAATCTATTTTGAAAAAATTTAATATTTAAAAGTAAAATATTATTTTCTTTTTACTGATCCTCTGATTATATGCAAAAGAGATATTCACAAGTTTTATACTTCCTTGCTAATAAAGTCTTTATACTTTCATTAAAACAACTTGAAGCTTGTCTTCACATATCTCTTCTATCCTCTCTTACTTGTTTATAAACTTCTTTAAATAAAACTTGAACTTCTAGTAATCTAAAAAGACTCAAGTATGCACTTCCTCTACTAAGAGCAAGAAGGTTCTGAAAGTAAAAGAACTGATAATAGAATGTCATCTTACAGAGCTAGAAGTAACAAGAAATAGAGGTTCTATTGATAGGAAAAGGCTTATTATTCACCTTCTTATATACTATTTTGTACCCTCTTAGAGTGTCTACTATTTTTTATAGTTTTCTTAGAGAATTTGCCTATCTCAGTTTGATCCTAAATTTCTGGTAGCACAATATCACTTGACATCTGATTGTTTAACATGAAACACGTTAGTAGCTGAATGTAAGCAGACACTTACTGATTACTTCACATATTCTGATGATATCATTGGTAATTGAAAGAGTTAATTAATACCTCATATCTGCTTTACTCTTCCAATTGGATTAACCTACAGATCATGTTCCATGAGACTAATAAGATACAAGCAACAAGTTTCCAGATGGTGAAAAAGCTACTATTTGTTTAAGCTAAGATCTTTCTCATCTATCATTCTGGTTAGACAAAGTTCAATCCCAAGGTTTCCTTTTTATCCTGGTTAGACACTAAGATTGAATGGTCTCTAGTCCATGCTAAACTTCAACCCTTGGGTTACAGTTGAGAATACATTTTTTCAAAAGTTGTTGAAAGATATTACAATCAATAAGGATCCCTATTACTTTTGAGATCCTTTCACCATTACAAGGCAAAAGGATTATTGGAAAATCTGGCCTTTTGGGTAATAGAAGATATATACCAGTAAAGAAAAATACCTAAAGAAGGAGGCAGGGACATAAGTCAAATGTCTTTTACTAGGAAACATTAAAATTTTTAAATTAATAACTATAAAAAAACTATCCACAATTGTTTTTCATTATCTAAATTATTGATTTATAACATTTTCAGACTTTTGTCCCTATTAAAATAAAGAGTCATAAATTTTATCCCTCAAAAAAGGACATAAGTGATCTGCGAAATTTTATATGCTAAATACTTTAGGGACTCATCATTATATACCAGTAAAATTCCTTTAACTAGACATGGCTGCTAGAAGATATCATATTGAAACAATATGGCCTAGTCCCTACTAGGTCACATAAGAACCTGGGATCCATTATAAGTCATCTTTCTATCACAGGTGGATAAAAAATCACTGCCTAAAGAAGGTTGGAATAAAGTGTGTCCTGGAAGTAAAGGCTTCCACTAGATAATAAGTCTCTTCAGATAGTATATGAGATAGAAATCAAAATCAAGAATAGATAAGTTCCTCAGAAGGTTAGAAAAGAAAGGATATCCCAATCAGATATTTTTTATTGAGAAGAGATCTTGAGAAGTAGATCTTTGGAAAAAGCTAAAAAAATTTTTTTCAATTTTTATTATTTTATTTTCTTGTCATCTATTTAAATATTTTTAAATATTTCTTTCCCTTTTTTCAACCCATCCTTTTGTAGTTTCCTGTATTTCAGTAGCTTAATTAGACATACAGTAATGACAATCTGTTAGCAATAATACAGTGGACTAAAGAGTCTTCATCCAAAAATACTGTGAAGCAAAATATTGTTCTCAAGATTGAACTTAAAGACATTTATACTTATAATGAGTTAGTTAGATTAGAATAATAGTTTAGCTGTAGTATATATCATGCTGCTCGAATAAAAATATACTTATATTTTCAATTGATTAATAAACTGACAATCTAGCCTGGCTATAGATACTCAAAAAAAAAAATTTAAAAGTAGAATTCTAATAAATTTTAATCTAGATTTATTATTTAATAATTATTAAAATATTAATTCATTTGAAAAAAAATATTGTTTTAAATATAAGAAGTTTGATTATTATATTAATATGATGTATATTGATTTGATAATTCTCCTACAAATTAATATGAAAATTAATAAATAATTATTAAATTATTAATTTAACTATATTCATTTTTTTAATAATATATAACTCTTTCTGCTAATTCTCTAACCATACACAAAAAAGATATTTGCAAGAAGTTTTTACACTTTCTTGTTAATAAAGTCTTAATACTTTCCTTAAAACAACTTGAAATATGACTTCAAGAGTCACTTTTACTCTTTCCCATTGTTTACAAACCTTTTCACTAAAAACTAACTTCTAGTAATCAAGAAAAGTCAAGTAACACCTTTGATATCAATGGCAAGAAAGTTTCTAAAGGAAGAAAAACTGACAGTAAAATACCTGAAGGTTTTTTTAACCTATGAAGCAAGAGGCAAACAGAGGTTTTCTACAATAAAAAGGTTTATTTTCTCCCTTTTTGACTGTTTTGACCCTCTTAGAGCTTTTATTTTCATAGTTTTCTAAGAAATTTTGTCTACCTCAGTTTGACCCTGAATTTTGGGTAGCACAAATCCTCACCAAAGGTGATTGACTAACATAAAACACATCAATTTTTGAAGTATAAACAAGCTCCTATTGGTCATACTCATGTATCTCAATATATCATTGGTGATATAGAAAAGAAAGTTCTAGAAAAAGTGTCCCCTCCAATCATGTATGTTCAACTTTCAAGAAACAATTATGATTTCAAAAGACAAGTGACAAGTAGGAAAAGAAGATCTTTCACTAAGTTCCTTAGGTGGAGAAAAGACTTTCTTGAACAAAAGCTGAGATTTCCAAGCTTCTATTTCAATCTAATAAAGTTTTTGAAAAAATTTCTTTATCCTGGTCAGGCAAACTCTTCTGTAATATGGTGTTGACTCCAGTAGTATTAAGTGAATCTATATATTGACAAAAAAATAAATTCCTCAAACATTATTCTTGAAGTTACTTTCAGGAATAGTTAAGTTCCTCAAATGTTATGAAATTTAGAGAATATCCCAATCAGACAAACCCCTTTAGAGAAAAAACTGTAATTGGAGCAAGAACCATTTGGAGAGCTTTGAATTGTATTTCTTTTCCCCTTTTTTTTCCTAGTGTCAACATTAGCAATTCATCATTTTTCAGGATAATCAATAGTAACAAACTGTTGGCAATAACTCTGATTAATTTAGAGGCTAATGTCAAACTACTAGGAGAGCATAATATTGTCCTTAAAATCTGATTTAAAGTACCTAGTTCAGACTTAGTTTTGTTTAGTTCAAACTAGCTTAATGTATTTCTCATATTTTTTAAATAGTATAGTCCTTTAACCAATAATGTATAATGATCAGTTGATTACTTTGTAAAAGTCTATAAACATTGTAGTATCTTTTAATATCTCAATAAAGATATGTCATTGTGGTATAATTGCAGGTTAAAAAAAAAAAATTAATTTAATTATATTCATTCTTAATAATTAAGAGCTAAAAATTCTAAATAATTGATTAAATATTGGTTCAATTTCTGAATTAGATTAGTTTTTAGCTGATAGATTATATAGATTTTTAAACAATATATATAATATTTATGAAACAATAATCAATAGGTTTGAATATTTTTCAGATGAACTTTTATATTCAAAAAATCCAAATTTAGAGATATCTATCAAAATATTAGATCTATTAGTTAAATACTATGAAGTATTCTATAAAACTATGGACTTTTGAAAACTATTTATGAAAGATAATAAAAATTCACCTTTTTGATCATCAACTCTTTTCCGTTCACCTGTGATACAGCAAACCCAGGTAACAAAATGCTAAAAGAGAAAAAGACATGGAGAGACCCAAGAGACAACAATACATAACCAGTAGGCCAAACTACAACATAGACAAAATAACCAAGAGAAAGGCCACCCCTATTGAAAAAAACAAAGAGCAAACACCAGAAAAGAAACATACAACTGTTACCCAAAGCAAAAACGAAAACAAAAAACATCTCTCCCTCTCCAAGACCACTCCCACCTGAGAACAAAGCCTCCCAGACAATAATATGATAGCAACTAGCAGCAACGAAAGTGACAACAACAGCTCCAGCTCATGGAGTAAACAAGTTGAATGAGAACACTTCCCGACACCAGCCCTTCAGGAACACACAACTAGAGAGAACTTCTCTGAACAACATCCAGCAAGGATAGATGACTCCGACATCGATATGGACAATAACGAAGGTCCATCAGAAGCAGAGGATAACTGGCAAACCGCTGGCAACTACAAGGGAAAAAACAAACAACCGACAACACATACACCCAGCACAAGACCTCGACCTAGGTCCCCTTTTGACCTCAGAATCAGATACGGACAGGAGAGAATCAAACTCGAAGCCAAGGCCTCACTAATACTAGGCGACAGCACACACAAGAAGATATCCTTTTTCACTAAAGCTCTTAACTCCCCAGAAGGCCTACTACTCATTCAAAACGAATGACGAGAAGAGGAAGACTATATTATTCCCATTTTCAGTGATCAGCAAACATCAGATGATGCAAGCAACCTTATCTTGCCAAACACAGATAACCTCCGACTATCACACATGAAAAAAACTATACACAAGCTCAATAAGAAATGCAGTATCAGGGTATAGAACATCCCCCTGAATACAAGACTTATAGATGTACAACAAACTTTTGCCAAATTTGGTCAGATCAACAATATCAAGTTAACAACGAGAAACATGTGGCAATCAGTGACCATTACTTTTACTAACAAAGAAGATAAACTCAAACTCATCAACCAATGGAGCATACTAATTAAAGCACACTCAGTCAGAATCTTCAATGCCGAATGGGACCTGGAACAGATGAAAAACCGGGACATCCACTCTCTCAAGTTAACGAACCTTCTATCCAATACAAATGCCTTCGACCTCAAACTAATTTATCAAGAAACAGGGGCAAAAACTTGTTACATTCCTCACCTCCTATCTTACAAACCTAGAAAATATGTTGTCCTCAGCTTTGAAAATGAGGAGTCTCTCCAGAAAGCCCTCAACCAAACATTCAGCCTTGGAGAAACCACCCTGAAGTGCAAACCAATTGAAACCAAACTATGTACTATCTGCGATAGCTCACAACACTTGGTTGCGCAATGCAACATCAAGGAAAAAAGAGAACAGTGGAAAGAATTCAATCAAGAACAGGCCAACAAATTCGGAAAACTATATTAATGCTATAGGCCCGCCAACTCTACCCCTATACACAAACTTATTCTACCTACAACCAGAAAAATATCTAATTGCCCAGGATCATATGTATCAGCCATCAAACTCATGACCCAACAATAACATCAGATGAACGCTGACCACGACTCCAACTAGGACATAGTAAACATGCTTGCATCAATCCAAGCTGAGCTCAAATCAATCAAGGAAGCCTTACACAACCTCGACGAAAGAATCGACAACTTGGAACAATACTGCTATGACAACGCAGAAGTTATGGAAGAAGATCACCATTAAGAAATCATCCCGATCACACCAGCCTCACCACAGTTAACCAATATGAATGATATACAACAACAACAATAGCAGTTCCATAACTCGATCGGTAATATGGACCGAACCATGAATGCTTTAGTATCTACCATCGTGAATATCCTTCTAGGATCCTCAACTACATCTCACATCACAAGACAATAACCATGGATAATGCAACAAGTAATAACCAACTAACTGATAACACTTCTTCTCAGTAACCAAATATTTCACACAACAAAACAAAAAAGCCAACAAAACAAGACAGCTCATACTACCATTCCAGCTCCGCTACACACGCCTCATATCAAGACCCCACTACCTTGAAAGAATAAGACAACAACGTACAAAATCTCCCCTCTAGACCCTTCTGGACCATTGCAACATGCAACTGCCAAGGACTAAATAACCCAATAAAAAGAACACTTTGGATGGAAACATGAAAGAAAGAAGCATGGAACATTATAATCTCAACAAAAACTAAAGGAAAAGCTGCAGAAACCAAATATTTGAAAACATAAGGGTTCACCAGTTGGTGGCACAGCAATGATGATATAGGCACCGGCATCGGCATCACTATCAGAAGCGACATCACTGACAGAGTAGTCCACATAGAGAAAAAACTGGGAAGACTTATATGCATTGACCTAGCCCTCCCAAATAAAAGATTCTGTAGAATCATAGGTGCATATTCACCTGCAAAACCAGGCAACGAAAGGAATGAAACACAAAAACAAATCATCTCCTGGATAAAACAACACAACCATGAAAATTGGCACATTATACTAGAAGGGGATTTCAATTCATGCCCCATGCCAAAATTAGATAGAGTCTCCAGTAACAGAAAAGTAATGAAGTGTACCCTGACCCCTTTTTCCAAAAGCTAGAAGAACTTGACCTATTTGACACTTTTAGATATCACAACCCACATGACAAAGAATATACTTGGCACAAGACAACCAGTACAATTCACGTGGCCAGCTATATCAATATGATCTGGTGTAGCTCCAGACCCTCCTGAAGTTCCATCGACGCATACATAGTAGATAACACTAGTATCAGCACAGATTACAGAATCCAAATAACATATATGGAGACTTGGGAGCTCAAGTCTCTCATAAAACAATTGCGTCGCCCACACAACGATACACGATTCACCTGGCAAGCCACATCAGATGAACAATAGCTAGCATTTACAAATGATCTAGACTCTTCCAAAGACCAGTTAGCAGCCGAACTCTCAAAAAGCAACTCAGACATTGATTAAATATGGAACACTCTTCGTGACATAATTCTCAAAGCTGTGAACAGACACATTCAGAAGTTCAAGGAAAAACAGAAAAATCGCCAAAAAAGAATAGCCGCCAACAAACCACTCCTTCTCTTACAACTCAATGAATATAGGAGACAGCTGGTCCTACATAGGAAAAAATCAACCAAATTCTGTCTCAACAAAAGTGACACACTCTATAAGGCTATTATCACCAGAATCCCACTACCCGAATGGATCCCCAATCAAAACACTGAGGACATTATATCTAAAATAGATATGCTTATCAAGATAGAAAGACTTGCCATCAAAAAATCAATCAAGGAGAAAACCAAGACCGATATAAAGAAGTGGAAAGAACTCTGCAACACCTGGTTCGACCAAGACAAAAAACAAATGATTCAGTTCATACTCGGCCAACCCAGAAAGAGTATTACCACGAGCAAGCTAATCAACAATTCAGCCACCGAGAAGCATCTCATCACTGACCCCTTAGAAATAAAAAAAGAAGTCCATTCGCACTTCAAAGAATGGACCAAACAGTGTCAGTTGCATGAATATAAGGGAACCATTTGGCAACAAGAATATGAATCTAAGAAAGAAATCGATCCAAACTGGTACAGTGAAGTCAATCTTCCCATAACGCTTATCGAACTCACCAATTGCCTCACCAAAACTAGCAATAAATCCACACTGGGCCCCTTACAAATATCATACATAGTATATAAACATATGAGCAAGGACTTCTTAGAACTCATCACAGTTTTCTTTAACAAGCTCTTAGACAAAGAAATAGTTTCAAAGAAATGGAAGAGAGAACAATATATTCAAATTCCAAGCTGAAGGAATGGCATCACGATATCAACATCACACACCCCATAACTCTTCTAGAATCAATTAAGAAACTATTCACAAAAATCCTTACAAACAGGCTAGCGAAGGTCCTCACAAATAACCCTATCCTATCTCCACACAACTGGGCCGCACTACCTGGACATAGTACTAGAGAACCTATAACAATAATAAACCAAGTCCTAGAAAATGCAAGATATATACGCAAACTCTGCTATATGCTCTTCCAGGACATGAGCAAAGCCTACGACACTGTCAACATAGAAAGACTGGTAACTTCCATGCATCGGATCAGAATCCCAACCCAAACCACCAACTTAATTAAAAACTGCTTCGATAATCAACAAAACATTGTTATCACATACTTCGGCAACACAGATTCATATCCAGTCGAAGAAGACATCGACCAAGGTGACACAATATCCCCGTTACTCTGGCGCATATACTACGACCCACTAATTACTACTATCCGCAACATGAAAGGATACCAACTACAGTGTCATAAACCCCCACAAAGCAATCGTGCAATTCCAGATATAAACATATCTATTACAGCATACATGGATGACACTACTTTCATCACCCAAAACAAAAAGGATCTTCTGGACATTATCAACGTCAGCACCTCCTTTTACAACTTGAATGACATCACAGTCAATCCACACAAATCAGAATTGCTGATACTTAACGCACCTCAAAACAATATCCACATTAACAACTTCGAAATAATACCAGCAGCCTCAACAACAGCCATCAGAGTCTTAGGTATATGGCACGAAGCTAAAGCTGGCAAGAAACACCAGCGAAAGTTAATCATGTCCAAGACGACTACCCTTTGCAATACACTTACCAGAAAACAAATCACAGACAAAATGCATCGATATATCACAAACCATGTAATATTTTCTACTATAGAATACCTCCTACAAGATCTAATCCTCACACAAGAAGAATGCGACAAAATCGATAAGAAAATTAGGCATAGCTTTAGACAATGAGTCAGCCTGGCCCGTTCGGCACCTAACATAATGATTTATCTTAACAATCAATACAGCATTATGGAAATATAAACAAAACAGCTACAAAAACATGCTAGTGACATTCAACAGTTGTTTTTTAATCCAAACATTGTTGGCGATATCATACATAGCAGCACCCACAAGCTTCAATAGCTCACATGGCAAAAAAAGGACATCCTCAACACCTGTCCATACATCTTCAAAAACAAGGCTAACTTTCTACAAGACTGCCTATAGAACATCCAGAGACACAACATTAATATCACCAGAGTCACCACAGTAAACAACAACCACCAGAACTTATATCCCATCAAAGACTTCGTCAAACATGACTGGTACTCAAAATACAGAACAGCCCTCAGAACCCACCAACTCTTCTGGATCGAACAATTAATTAGCTCGTACATGACCAAACCACTAATGTGGCAACAGGTTGGGGCTCTACACAACAAAATAACTAAGAAAAAAGAACTAGCATGGTTCCCATATCTTCAACAACAGATAACACTTTATCTTCAAAGTATACATGCCCCTCTATCCTCCAACTCACTCATTCAAATAGAACCAATCAATCCAGGACAAACACAACACTCCTGGTACATCACACATTTCAGAAACCAACAAATCTTAGGTAAACACATCAGTGAAAAATCTGACACTATCAAAATTAGGCACTACACTATGACAAACAACTCCTCTGTTAACACCTGCATTGGCTATAATATTTCCAACATCACCGACAATAGAGGCGAAATCTGCTGTAAGAAGTATCAAAGGCCAGAGCCTTCAAGGTCCCCATAATAAACACTACAAAATTACGCAGCTCACTCAACTCTACATTAAAGAAAAGAATACAAATGTCACCAGACAGTATAAAATGCTTCTTAACAGAACCCAACTTAGCCTTTGACAAACTAGAAATTGATAGTACCCACATATACTACAAGACCTTTTCTACACCATTAACTTCAACCTCTCAACCAAACAAGAACTAACCTCAATATACTGCAAAGTCAAGGATATCAACAGTCTCCACATCTATACAGATGGAGTATACAACATTGAAAAAAATCTCAACACATGTGGAATAGGCATCAATATCAGTGACAATCATGCAAGCATAGCCACAGTCAGACTACAACTAGAAGAACAACTCTCAGCACTCAGAGCAGAGATCCTGGCTGCAACAATAGCAATAGCCATAAGCGGACCAAAAAGATCCCTCA
>CAJVPT010004989.1:0-12721 GCA_910592055.1 Acaulospora colombiana | reverse complement strand
ATTGAGTTTGATACTTTGTTTCTTCATACCAATTGATTTCAGAGTTTGTTTTAGAGTAAAAACCTCTAGGAGTGGAGAAAGTACTGTTTTGATTATTTGTGTCATCATATTCAATATTGGATGTTCTATTTAAGGTTGAATCAGTGTCTATTTGCTTTGCTAGAGTATATATAATGTTATTAGTAGTAGCTGGGAAGATAGCTTCTACTCCTTCTTCCTCTGTTTCTTGAATTTTCATTACAAAGTTTTGTTGATTTTGAGTGCAACTTCTTGTATTACTTGAAACTGTGTTTGTGTTATTTTGTTATTGTTGGGTCGTTCTATGTTGTGCTCGAGTTTTGGATGGCATGGTGACTTGGAAAACTCTTTACAAAGCCAGAGAAAAATGAAGAAGAAAATTATCTAAAAAGAAAATTTTTTGAAAAAAAAGGATCTATGGAAAAGAGTTTTTTTTTTTATCAAATTTTTTTAAATATATATATATATTTGTTCTCTATCAGGCTAGTTATATATGCTTTATTAAATATTTGTAAGCTGTACATATAATATAAGATGCTAAAGTCAATTTTTCAACTAACTTACTCATATTGATTGTTTTAACTTACTAAGTGCAATTTAGGAAGTAATTTGTTGTTCCATTGGAAGTTTAGATAAATATCCTTTCAATTTTTAACATTATTGTCTACAGATCACTACTGCAGATTATTTTTTTGAGTTATTAAAATTCAATTATTTCATTCTATACTTTATTCCATCTCGTAGAACCTATTTGAGCATTATATTTTCTAATTCTTCTTCCTTTAATGATGCTTGATATGAATGATTTCCTGATATCTTGGTCCTGTTTTTTTGTCTCTATAGATATATCAACCTTTTTATCTTGTCACCTTTGTTAATTTCTAATATCTATTTCTATTTTATTACCTTTTTACATCTGACATTCTAAATTTTCTTTCTAAAATGATTACATATTTTTTTTGATATTTTTATTATCCACTTTCTTGCTTCTTTATTGATTTTTTTTTCATAGTACTTAAAGTTTGCTATCTTACCCATTAGATCTTTTTTAATCAATTTTATGTAGAAGTCAAGTATATCCCGACCAATGTTTGAGATCTTTTCTATCAGTTGAGCTATTTTCTTATTTATTTCTTCTCTTTTCATTCTGTCATCAACTATCAGACTTATCTCTTTTTCTTTTAACTTCTTTTTTCTATCTGCCAGGAGATTGTTAAAACCTTGCATCATATTTTTCATACCATTTTGCCAGATTTCTTGCCACTGAGTTTTGTATACTAAATATTCTAGTACGTGAACTATTGTCTCTTCTTGCTATCCATATATAAAACATTTTACTTGCTAATATAAGTTTAATTTTCTTGTGACTAGCTTTGTTAACATGGATAGCACTTTACTGATTATCTTAACAAGAAAGCTTTTTTTTTGTGATTTTTTGAAAGATGTATTCCATATGTGTCTATTATTTATTTGTTTCTAAACTAGGTCACATGTGTTTCTATACTGGTCTTAGATTTGATAACCTCACTTTTTGTCTATTCTATTTTGGATTATCAATTAGTATGTTATTATTTTGATATTGGTTTTTTTTAACAAATTGCCTTATTAGAGTATCCAGCACTATATCTTGCTATTTGATTTCAGTAATAATCTTAAGTGAATCTAGATTTTGCCATTCTATTATTGAAAACTTTAATATTTTTTTGATTAGAATATCTGCTTTCTCATTATATTAAATATTGGAGTGTGCCTTGATCTTGATAAGATTTAAATCTAATTTTTTTTTCTTTACTAGGCTCAACATTCATATCCACAAGGACCAATTTTATTTCTTTAACCATCTTTTATGAGTTTTTTGAGGATCCCCTTTTTTATAGTTTTCTATTTGAAAATTTAGGCTTAGCTATTAGTATAAATCTTGATCTTGCTATTAACTGGTACTACTAGCAGTATGGTGATTATTGTTACTAGTTTTACTCTTATAGATAATGATAGGTCCCTAAAGTATTTAGCATATAAAATTTTGCAAATCACTTATGTTCCTTTTTGAGTGACAAAATTTATAGCTCTTCACTTTAATAGGAACAAATGTTAGAAAATGTTATAAACCGATGGTTTGAATAATGAAGAACAATTATAAATAATTTTTTTATAGTTATTAATTTAAAAATTTTAATGTTTCCTAGTAAGGGACATTTGAATTTTATCCTTGCTTCCCCCTTTAGAAATCTATCTTTATTTATAGATAAAGAACAATTAGTTATCCCTACTTGAAACTTGCTTTTCCTTTTTGCTTCTTCAATTTGTATCTATGTCATATCTATTTTCATGTTTTCATTTCCATGATCAACAAGAGATTCATTAAAATAAAAGGTTATTGTATTATTACTATTATCACTTTTGTTATACCTGAGTATTTAATAAGATAAGTTTGATATGTGCTTTCTTTAATATTCTCTTTAATAAGCTTTTTCTTCCAGTCCTTTATCTCTACTTCTTTAGTTGCCTTTTATCACATTGTATAGCCACTGAGTCTATGTGAATTGTTCTACTTATTGATTCCTCTAGGATTACTTTGGAACAAGGAATTTCTAAAAGTTAAGCTCTCCTTATAGATTTCCTAGTATTAAGATAAAGAATCATATATGTTTGTTCTATATTTGATTCTACTATACATCAGTTTTTAGTCTTGATTTTTTCTAGGCAGCCTTGGTATTGCATTAGATTTGATTCTAAGTTTTCTTTGGAGCTATTACATTTGAAATGATCTATTTTAAAGTATCTTTTATTGTTATCTAAAATCAAATTTCTTCAAATATGTTGTCACTACTAATTATTGCTCTTGATAACCATTCAAAGTTTTTGTCTTTTATTAGGTTGAGATTGAGTATTAAATATTCTAGATTTCATTTTAACCAATCTTCTTTATAAGATCTTATAAGCTATTCTAGCTTGTTTTCTCATATCTCCCTTGTTATTGACAAGTACTATTCTAGAATAGGTCTCTTACTTGTCTTTTATAAGAGTTGGAGTATTCGCCAATCTCATACTTCCTTAGTTTTATAGTTAATAAGCTGATCCATATATATCAACTTATTATGTTTGAGTGATATAATAGCTTTACTGTATTTATCTATTGTCAAATTATCTTTAATTGGACAACTTTCAATACTCTAATTAAAAACATCATTTCACTTCCAACTATGAAAGGTTACCTCATATCTTTGATCAGTTTTAATACTTGTAATGCAAAGTTGTCCCTTTCTGAAAGATGAATTAGTGAGTTACATATGAGCAGATTGTGAGATTCCCAGTACTTAATCTATAATTGCTTTATTCTAATAATTGTTGTAATTCTAGCTAGCCTTAAGTCATTTAATCTATTGTACAATCCTATTATCTGACTTTCTTTTTGCAACATCCAAACACTAATGTGGACTTATTTTTGAATAGCTTTCTATATGCCATTGTCAGAACATTACATATTTATCAGAATAGTATACTATGCTATATTCTAAATTCAATTCTAGATATTAAGACTCTGTTCAGAATATAAAGTACTTGCTTATCAGTTAACTTTTTCTTCTTTAGGGACTTGATAATGATATTGATTTTTTTAAGTATTCATTCTTTAAACTTGATAGCAAATTTCTGGTTATCTGTCCAGATTCCCAAGAATCTTGTCTGTCCAACTCTATCCAATTCTCTAACTACTTATTTGTCAATCCCTACTTAAACCTCTTCTGAATATTAATTAGGGTTGTTAATAGTAATTAATATTAATTTACTACTATTAATTTGTGAATTATTTGTCTTATAAAAGATTCTTGCATCAGGCCACCTGATAGAGATATTAGAAAATAACAGAATTTATCTAGATTCAATTCTCTTCTTCAGATTATCCACTAAGGAAATTAGAACCTTCACTGGATTAAGACACCTAATTTTTAAAAAGTAATGATTAGATAAAAGAACTCTTTCCATTGATTCTTAGATTACACACAAAAAAGATGTTGCAAGAAGTTTTTATACTTTCTTGCTAATAAAGTCTTAACAATTTTCTTAAAACAACTTGAAGTATGACTTCAAGAGTTACTTTTACCCTTTTTCTATTGTCTACAAATCTCTTCACTCAAAAATTTGACTTCTAGTAATTAATAAAAGTCAAGTAATACCTTTGGTATCAATGGCAAGAAAGTTTCCAAAGGAAGAAGAACTGACTGTAAAGTAACTGAAGGTCTTTTTAACCTTTTAAGTGAAAGGCTTATAGAGATTTTCTGTAGTAAAATGGCTTATTTTCTCATTTTTTGACTGTCTTGATTCTTTTAGAACTCCTATTTTTATGGTTTTCTGGAGAATTTTGTCTACCACAGTTTGATCTTGAATTTTATATAGCACAAATCCTCACTAAAGATGATTGACTAACACAAAACATGTTAGTTTTTGGAATGTAAACAAGCTTCTATTGGTTATACTCATATACTGTATCTTGATATATCATTAATAATATAGGAAAGAAAGTTCCAGAAAAGGTGTTCTCTTCAATTATATACAGTATATTTAATCACTAGGAAACAATTATAATACTGAAAGGTAAGTGACGGGTAGAAAAAAAAAATCTAACTTCCATCTCTCATTAAGTTTCTTAAGTAATAAAAAGACTTTCTTGAATAAAAGCTGAGATTTCCAAGCTTCTATCCCAGTCAGGCAAAATTCTTAAAAAGATTTTTTTATTCTAGTTAGGCAAACTCTTCTATAATATGATGCTGGCTCCAGTAGTATTAAGCAAATCCATATATCAGTAAAAGGATAAGTTCTTCAAATATTTTTCTTGAAATCACTTTCAAGAATAATTAAGTTCCTTAAATATTATGAAGCTTAGAAAATATTCAAATCAGGCAAACCCCTTTCGAGAAAAAACTGTAAAATAAAGCAAAAATCTTTTGAAGGGCTTTGAATTGTATTTTTTTTTTTCCTTTTTCTCCAGTGTCAACTTTAACAATTCATCATTTTTTGGAATAATCAACAGTGACAAACTGTTGGTAATGACATTGGTTGACTTAAAGACTCTATACCAAATTACTAGGAGAGCATAATATTGTTTTCTAAATCTGACTTAGAGTATCTAGTTTAGACTTAGTTTTATTTAGTTCAAACTAGCTTAGTGGACTCTTCAAATTTTTTAAATAGTATAGTTCTTTAACTAATAATGTACAACAATGAGTTGGTTGCTTTGTAAAAGTCTGTAAATATTATAATATCTTTAAATATCTCAATAAAGACATGCCATTGCGGTATGATTATAGATTAAAAAAAAAATAAAATAAAATAAAAGATTCTTGCTTCTTATAGAATCTTTTTTATATTCTCTTTGGATCTTGCTATTTATGTTGTATCATCTATGAATGCGATAGTTGTGTACCTTGATCTAGCTTTCGTTTAATATTTCATTTTAATTCTAAATTCCATGCCACTGACATTTTGTAGCTTTTTGTTTTATCATTCTAAATCTTGCACAATAAAGGGTCATAGAATATTTTTCATATTAGTAATAGGATGGTTTCTTCCTGATAAATTATATTTTCTACTATGATTACTTCAATTAGATCTTTTTCAAATATGATCCTAAATTCTTGATTTTGAAATAGACTTATTATTATTTGGATAAAATCTTCTGATATCTTGATTTTATTTATTGTCTTGATTAATATATTCAGACTAATAGTATCATATGCATTTGCTGTATCTTAAAAAAGCATTTATAACTTCTTTTTATTTTTTATTATTTTTTTTTTATCACAAATAAGCATTAAATGCAAGTTTTTATTAGAAAATTAATTCCTAAACATGACATTAATAGTCTTTACATTGGTAAATTAACTATAGCCTATTGCAATTTTTCTATTATACCATACTACTGGACAGTATCCAGGTTCACCAGAATAGGGTTGAATGGCTAATGCCTATTCAAAAATGATGTTATTGTTGAGGGAAGAAATAGTGATTTTTGTATAAAATTGTTTAATGAGTTTGATGACTCAATAATTATTTTTAGAATATTATTGTTTTTTGTTGTTTTTTTTCCTCTTGGCTAGATTTATGTATTGCTTTTATATTATTCCATTTGATTCCACTAATTGAGGAAGTATTGGCTGTGGCAAATCTTTGTTTCCAAATTTTGTAGAAGATTTTTATAATGCATTTATCAGTTGAATTTGTAATTTTTCACTAGATAATGAGTCTAGATACTGATTGGATTTTCTTATAGTGATGTTAAGTAGAGTGTCTCCTTTGATTGATTCAGATATTGTTGTTATTAGATTAGTTTGTGTTCAATTTTTACTTTGTTTTTTTAGGATTATGTTGAATTTGAACAATTTTTTTTTATGTTTCCTTGCTTTCAATGCAATTGAAGATATGAGGCTAGTCTTCTTTTGCATGGTCACATCTAGAACACTTTAGATCTTTGTATAATGTTGGATATATTTTGTGAAGTTTGTCTTTTGTGGGTAAAAAATTGAATAATAGCCTCTTTTTGAAGGTGGTTAGGACTTTGTAATTATATTTGTCCAATTTCAACAACTTTTATTGACTTCTTTTAACCGTAGGAATTCAGAAATGTTGTTAGGTTTGTATGTACAGTTGTTGCTTAGAATAATTGAAAATAATTTGATATATGAGTTAACAAACTCTATCCAATGTGTGATACTAGGTCCTATTTTATTGTTAATAAATAGTAAAGTAGAGAACTGTATTGGCTTAAAAGGAGGAAGACTTGTGTATGTTGCAATGGTTAATGGAGTAAACTTGCCTTCAATTTTGTTGTATATTACTATATATTAATGTTTTTGATTTTTGCTAGGTTCATGCATCTTTCAGTTATATGACTATGTTGAACTTTGATTTTCTTGTTAATATATAATAGGAGCTTCGTGTTTGAAAGTTTGAATATGAGGCACGTTATATTTATGTGATGTGTAGTTTTTTCAATTATATTGTTTAAGATGATTCATAATTCATAATAAGAACCAGAAGTATGGGGGAATAGTTGTAAACTGCTGTTATTTTCTACTTCAATTTCATTGATTCTTTGAATCACTACTATACTTGTTGGAGCATTTGCTCAAGAAGTTATTGGTCATAGTTGAATTTGTACTATTTTATTGCTAATGGGTTTAGGAATGAGTTGTGTATCTATTTCATTTAAGTTGTTGAGGAGATAGTAGAGATTATTATTTTTTTTGTGCCACATTGATTTGGCTGCTTCAATAGGTATGCTTTTGATACAGGGTTGAGTATAACATTGGCACTAGTTTAGATAGTTTATATTCTCATCTATGATATAATGTTGACCTCTGATTATTTCTTTATCGTTATAATTCTTTTTTGTTTTTATGAATTTTATGTGATTCGCATTTTTGAAAACCCAGAAAAGAGGTTTTGGATTGGGAAGAAGATAACTTATTTTTATTTTCTCTTGCTTTCTTACAAATATTATTTAAAATTTGAATCAATTCTATTGTATTTTCTTCTAGTGATCATGCATAATTAAGTACTCTCAGAATATTGTTAATCTTATAAATATTTCTCAATCTGTTTATGAGGATCTTAGTGAAGTATTTTCATGTAACCTCTAGTAATACTATCAGTCTAGTGTTGAGGAGTTCATATTCCCATGGTTTTGACTTTGCTATAAGATATATATGACTTTGCTTCCATCCTATTGAAGTAACTTTTCATCTTAGAAAGCAGTTAAGCATCTTTCTAAGATATTCTTTTTCTTTTTGATCTAATCTTTTTAGTATTTTATAGTTAATTTGTAATCTTCCTGAGGCTTTATTATTGAAAGTTCTTGAAGTATTTCTTGTAGTTCTTCTTGAAAGATTGGTTCCAGTAGATCTTTGTATTACCTTTTTTTAATATAACATTTAGAATTGTATTCTTTTTTTATTCTTCTTTTCAATCTTCTGTAAAGCTGTTAAAATTGATATTTCATTTTTTGAATACTTCATAATGATATATCCTTATTTCTTTCTTGATTTTTTTCTTCTTGATGATTATATATTCCTTTTTTTCATCTTTAATCTTGATCCTATCTAGCATTATTTTGATCTGCTCTCTATCAGTCAAAGAGTTTATCATTTTTCTTTAATTGCTATGTAAGTCATCACATCTCTATTCCAAGGCTCTTTTGATAGTATCCTTTGTTTTTTTTTGCCTCTATATTCTGATAAGTAAGTTTTAGACCTTCTATTGTACTCTGTATATCTTTTTTTAATAGTTTCCATATAATATGAGAAATACTATATTGAATGCAATAGTTTTCAATCTAATAATTAGAACTGAAGATAATGTTGTATTTCCTAATTGCCATACTAAGGACTTGCAATTTGATCAGATCATATATACTTTTTGCCTTCTTAAAGAGTGTAACTAGCTAAAGGATCCTTTAATTCTTGATAAATTTTGACCCATACCTATGATATTTTTTCTAAGAAGCAAATAGCTTCTTGATCACAAGCTTGTTATGTGCTGTTTAACATATTTGTTCTTTAAATATCTCTTAGATCTTATTTGTTTGAGCTTCTTTTTTACCTTTTTTAAGCTCTTCTTTAAACAATAAATCCATTGTTATTCTAAGTTTTTGATTTAGATTTTTACTGAATTCCTTTTACTACTCAGGTATTGATTTCGTTATATCAATTCTTTATTCACTCTTTATAGGAGCTTGTTTTTGATATCTCTTATGAAGAGATTGATATTATACATTGTTAGTACTAGTATAGTATAATTACTTCCTATTGTTTTCTCCATACTTTAATTATCAAATATAAGTATTAGATAGTTTGTAAAGCTGAGATATTCATATATAATCAATCCGACTACTGCTAGTAACATCCCATCTTATTGGAATTTTATCTATTTCTTTCTATATAATCTGTATATCAAGAAAAAACCATTTATCTAAAATGTTAAACAGAAGTATTTCCAGGTATCAAGATGGTTTGAATTTAGTTCTAAATATTGATGCCCTATTTTTTGCAAACTTGTATGTAGCTTTAAAGTCTCCTATTACTATTATATAAAAGCCTTGTTTATTCTTTTCTTTAATAAAGCTTTGTATTCTTTTTTATACCTTCATACTTCATCATTTGTCTGAAGGAATATAGATCTGGATGATACATATCATGTTTCATTTTATGAGCATATTAACTGCTATCATATATTCTTTTGTCTTTTCTATTGAAGCTACTTTTCTTTTCAAATCTTTTTTTATCAAAAGACTAATTTTTATGCCATATGAAATGTCTTTATTGGTACTGTAAAAATACTTAAAGGTCATTTGATTCTGGAAGATCCATTTTGACTTGTATTGATTAATTTTGTTTCACATAGTCCTATTATTCCAATGCCTTGTTCCTGCATTTCTTCTATAAAACTATACTGGTTTATACTATCAGTAATACTTCTAATATTGTATATCCCTATTCTAATTATCATTTTCTGTATATTTTTCTCTTTTTTTTTTCTATCTGTTGGTTCTCTCCATTTTTTTCTAGAAATTTATCTTTTTCTATTTGTAGAAAAATATCAAGATTTTGATTGCTCTGTTGTCACATACTATTGTTCTTCTCTATTTATTGTGCTTTGGCTTTGTTATATATTTTGAACTTGGGAATAGTGGGCTGATATTCCTTTTCTTTCTGTAATTGGACTAGTGCATCCTTTTTAGGAGTGGTTGACCCTCTTTTTGAGTAAGTCTTTCTCTAGTTGTCTAGTCATTTACTAAGCTTCTCCAATATTTTATTCAGCTGGTCTATCTCTGATTCTTGTTTTGCAGTTGATATTAGGCTTCTTATTTTCCATCTTGTTGTTTGCCTTTAATGTCACCTAGTATTCAAAGCTTTATCATCTGTTTCTATGGAATTAGTAAAGCCTGGTATAGGGCTTGATTTGCTTTCTGATATCTCACCTCTCTAATGGCCCCCTATTGCTATCAGTTACTAGTAGTATAAACCTTGTTATACTTTTTTTGTTTTCTGACTAACTATTGTTACTTTTAAGTCTTGCTATTGATGTAATTTTTTTTTCAGTTACCATGATATCTTTATTACTTTCTCTATTTTCACTTGCTCTATTTCAGCTTTTGCAATCTTGCTCTCTTGTTTCTTTAATTATTATATGTGCATTGCCTAATTTGGTCAGATCAGCTAATACCCTATGATAATAAGGATTCTTTGCACTTCATCCTAGTTCTTGATTGTCAATCTTTATTTGGTGCTGGTGTACCTTTCCTAGATTTTTTTCATTCTCAAAGTATACTACTGTATGGTTTTCTGATATCAAGGTGATCTTGTTTTTTGGAATATAAAAGGCCTTAGTCTTCATGTAGTTTAAGGCTTTATTTATAAATTTTGTAGATAATCCATCAACTCCATAAAATCTTAAGAAGTATTTCTTTCTCTTTTTTAAAATCTAAGTAATTTCTTGATCATCTTGTTCTTTATGAGCTATCACAGACTATACTTAATTGGATTTTATCTTAATTATCCATTTATTATCCAAGTTAATATATTCTCAGTAAACATAAAGGTAAACTCTGAACTATTTTTGATAGAAAGATATTCTATATTCATAAATATTAATAATCTCTTCAAATTCTTCCATTGTTTATCTAATCATATATTTGTCAAGCTTATGATCTGTATCCACAAATATAATATATTTTGATCTATTTTTGACTAATAAAAAGCTTTCTAACTTAAAAACTTTTTATTCTGAGTATACCTTTGAAAGGTTAATCATGTGCTCATATCTTTGTCTATTTTTCTAAGTGTAAAGTTCTCAACTTCTTTTTTGTTAACAGCTTTCAGACATATTGCTACATCTTCTTTTTTATCAAAGCCAAATATAATCCAATGATCATCATTAATGAATTCTGTTTTGAAGAAATTCATTCTTTTAGGTATCTTTAGAGCTCCTTTAAGATATATAATTTTCTCTTTCCTATTTCTCTTTGCAATATGACTTGGAGTATCCCACCTTGATTGATCCCTGTTGTTTTATGAAAAATGGATTTACTATTGTCCCCTGAATCCTGTTTCTTATATTATAAAACATGCTGTTTGTAATACAGCTTTCCTATACAATTTCTTTTAACACTTCTGTTTCTATTTGTTCTACTATTGCTCTATTCTCTATTATGACTTTCTTAATAAAGTATACTTATTCAAGTTCTGTAAAAGTTGATTGAACTTTCATGAAATGCTTTCTATCATAATAACTTTAACTTAGTCAGAGCTTGATGTCTGTATTACTGACCTGCTTGTTAATATATTATATACCTTTTCTTCTAGCATAGGTACTTCCAAATCTTTTTTTTTTACTTTATCTCTTTTTCCAGAGAATAAAAATATATTGCCATAGCATATGTTCTTTTGTTAGCACCAATGGATCTATTCTCAATAGATTGACAATAATATTATCTAGTATTAAGGAAATATATATTGACTCAGCAGGAATGAAGAGTTGATTAGTTGCTATTGGTCTCAGCTCATACTATATTATTTTTGTTTCCCAAAGTACTTGCTAAGAATTTTGATAAGAAGTTATCTTTCTCAATACTTTAAATAGCTCTTTTTTTCTTCTTTCTAAAATTTTAATTATTGTTTGTTCTTTTATTGACATGTTGTTACATGCATAAAAAAATTGTTATTATATGAGTGTCTTTTTAATCATGCAATTGGATAAATACTATTATGTATTATTTTTCTATTTGATATATATGGCAATAAGTTGCTATATTAATATTAGAAAGTTTATGACAAGTGGCTTTTATATGTTTACATGTCTGATATTTGTTTATTAACATGCAACTAGCTGTGATCAACTGTTGATCTTGCTTTAGATAACATGCACTGGTTAATTACACATATCCTAGTTTATTAATCTATTATGTCCCATTGTTTTGTTAATAGATTAATCAGCTTGCTTTGATATACTGTACATCAAGTAGGTAAAAAGTTAATATGTTCATGTTCACGTGATGTAAATTGGTTGATTTGAAGTTGTTGTGTTGTTGTGATCTTTTAGCTATTTGATCAAAGAGACTTGGATATCTTCCTGAATTTTAGTTAGCCTTGAGATTGTACTGATTTATCAGTATAATCTATTGTTTCTGAAACTTATCTTAATACCTAAAAGATATTAACTTGCATTGACCTGGCTAAGAGCTTTGTGGGGTTGCGATTGAGTATCAAAAAGTCTACTGTGAACCAGCTTGTTTTTGTTTTTTCTTCTTTCTAAAAGCAAAAATTATTTAATGATATTTGTCTTTTAAGTTGAGTGAAACTCTTTTTCTATTGTTATAAAATAGATTTTGATATCTAGAATTATTTGATTATGTCCTCTGATACTTGCTCTTGTATAAAAGAATTTTTGTAAATTTTTCAAGAAAATTATCAAAAAAGAAAATTTTTTGAAAAAATGTAAATCAGTAGAAAAAGTTTTTTTAAAATCGATTTTTTTTAAAAAAATATAAACAATAAAATAAATATTAAAATATAATATATAGTATATAAATTTTATAATTTTTAATTGTATAATTAAAGATTTTAATCATGAATACTCTTTCCTGAACGCATACAATTTTTGAAAATTTTCTTTTATGGTAACAACTGAAAAAACTCAAAGAACGACCCCT
>CAJVPT010004988.1:0-12722 GCA_910592055.1 Acaulospora colombiana | reverse complement strand
TGACCTATCCAATCGCTCAAAAATCATCTCGATTGGTCCAATATTCGCGGAGTTATGGGCCTCCGAAGTTCACGTGCGGGTTGTGATAATACAGAATATTCGATCCTGTCACATGAGCCGATCATTCAATAGTAAAATGTGATTATATCGCGAGTTACATCACAGTGATAATAGTACCCCGTATATCGCAAAACAACCCTTAAATTTTTAATAATTTGTAATATTTAAAAAATACCTATTATTTCAACTTTAATTTCTTATTTAACCATACAAAAGTTGCCTCTATTAAAATCTACTTCACTATAGGCAAATTCTTTATTATTAGCAGGTCATATTTCTTTTAAGCAAGTATATCCAATTGTATGATCCAAAAAATTAAGATTAGTATGGACAAATTTGTTGTATCTCCAGACTACATTGGTCTTATATAGACCCAAAGAATAGTTTAAATATATTTTTTTATTAGTAAAAGAAACTGTAATTCCTTTGTTGGTAGCATCATATTTGTTATCATTTAGTCCAGATAGGTTATATTTTTCTATTTTTTTTTATATACTTGAGGTCACATCTTCAGGAAATATATGTATGGCATAGTTGAAAAGAAAACAGTTCATCACTATAACTTTCTCTTTTTACAAATATTGCTTTTTAAATCCTCATAATTCAATAAGTATATTATATATATGGGTAAAGATCACACTTTCTTTTGTTAAATGATATTTGCAAATATTAATATTAATAAAGTTTTAAAAATTAAAAACTTAATTTTAGTTAAATATATACCTTGTAGCTGTTAAGGCATCTTGATTTAATTTTTTGATTTCTGATGATTAGGCAACTTGTTAGTAAAAAACAAACATATTGATAATTGTGCTTCTCATAAGTTCAAGTACACCAGGACTAATATTATTATAGTATACTCCAGTATAACCTTGTTGAAGGCTCTATCACAAACTATTATTTCTTCATTTTTTTTTTTATTATTCTTGAAAAACAGAGGACATTATCAATTGCAGGTATATGGAAAAGCAAGGAATTTGATTTTTCAAATATTCATTTTTTTTTTATTTCTTTTTCATTGTAATTAGGGAAAAGGTCAAGATATATCATTTTTATTGCATGTACCTCCTTAAAATACTTTTGAGTTGATAAATTTTTCCTGATCTATAATTTAGTTAAGTTAATATAGTTTCAAAAAAATTACAAAAATTTTAATTTACAAAATTTATGTGTTTTTTTTTTAGATTTTTTTGTATCATCAATATTAGTCCTCATAGTAGTAGCAACATTTTTTAAGTTATTATCACAAGTAACCAAGAATCTCAAAAAATTTCTATACTAGTTGACCTGATATGGTTTTATTATTAATAAACTTGAAATATATACAAGTATTTTTTTATTATATTTACATTCTGGTAAGATTTGATATTAGGGTCAAAAATGGCCAGGCAAATATTTAACAAGTAATATATCAATTTACTTAAAAATGTAGCATATTTTATGGAATTATTATATTTTTGTATTACAAGAAAATGGAGAGCAACAATGAAGGTTTCTAAATTGAGACATTTTAAATTAGCTTAATATATACAGTACTCTGCTAATACAAAATAATAAACTGACAATCAAAATTAGCCTGTTATTTATAAAATTTTATATACTGACCCAGGGTTTTCTACTGGTGATAAATGATATTGATTGATATCTGAAAGCAGTATTCAACAACAAGCTTATCTGTATTAGTTCAGAGTTTTCTATTGGAGACATAAGGCATTTTTGCTATACCATTCCTGCCCCAGTATTGATATAAGTATAGGCTGCTAGTCTAGGGTTTTTCTCTGAAAGTAATATCAATACTGCATTAACACTTGCAAGTATACCCTTGTACTAATATGAGCCTTCCTGTACTAGTCCAGGATTGTCTACTGGAAGCACATAGTATGCTTAACCAATATAGTGTATAAAGAGTATATTGATTTAAAAATTTTCTTAACTCACCTTTTGTAATAAAGAATCAGTAATTTTTTGCAACTTTTCAACTTTTGTTGACTTGGTTAATACTAGTTAAATAGTATTATAATCAATACTAGTAGCAATAAAGTAAAGCAGGATATTGCAGCATCAAAAAATATTGCTTACTTGTTTATGGTATAAGTTAAAGGCTTGTAAGTGATTACAGTTGAAGGTCAAAAAAACTGAAAAATGAAAGCAAATATTATAGTTAGTACTAGTAGTAATAAAATAATAGCAACAATATATGTAGTATCAATAAAGCATTGCTTTTCTATGGCTATAGAATATAAAATTTGTGATTGACTATAGATTGATAGTTAAAGTAATTGGGAATCTACAAAATTAAAGTTGACTGTTAAATATCTATATAAAATATAAAATATAAAAAAACAAATATATATATTAAGTAATAGCTATAACAAGTTAGCAAAAATATAAGAATAGCTAGTTTGTTGTTTGCACTAGTTATTAGAAGAAACTGTTTAGCAGCAACAATAAAATTGATTGCAATTTTTTTTCATAAATCAATTACAACCAATCATATTGTATATCTTAGATTTTATATAGATTTATATTTATATTTATAATGAAGATCTACCATATTATCAATTTTTAATAATTATGATGCTTGCATTAGGCCAAAAATTACAATACTTTTATTTATAATTTTAGTATTGATGACAACAATACCTGCTTTGAAAATTTCTTGTTTTAATAATTGCTTGCTTTATTTTTGAAATTATTGATTTAAAAAATGAATTAATCAAGCTTATTTAATATTATCAACAAATTTCTTAATAAGCCAAATCAATCAATAATATTAGTTTCACAAGTATATATAGTTTTGCAGTATGGCAGATAGTTTTATGGATAGATATTTTCATGAGTATAGCATATAGATATGTCTTGTGAGATTTACTACTTATTTTTTATTTATTTTTTTCATATCTTTGTGAATACATAATTGAATCAAATTATTTATACAGTATATGATATAATAGATTTGATCTTGAGCTTTCAAATGATATATATAGTATGTTGTTATAGTAAAATTCTCTTCGTTCAGTAGGAATGATTCAAGAAAGGTCAGGTAAACAAGGATCTCTTCTTTTTTAAATATTTTTTACCTTTATCATTGATCTTATCATACTAGTAACTCGACAAGTTCAAAACAAAAGTGAAATTTTTTTTTTGCATGATGATAATATGAAATCTGAACTTCTAAAAAATGTGTAGCTTGTTGTAGTGTGACTTTTTGTTTGACAGGAATGGCCTCACAAGATCAAAAAAAATCAAGAATTTCACATTTTTTTATATTATTGTGAAATGTTGCTCTATATTAAACTCTGTCAGTTTTGATCCAAAATAAAGTGCAAATTACCATTTGAAATCTCAAGATTGACTCCATCTTTTGTACTAAGGTATATATTAGTGAAAATCTATTATGCATCAAGTTATTGAGTCAAAAGTCTCAAATTTTCTGTTTACTTGTAATGGTGCATGCACAGAACCTACACCTATTTTACGAGTTTTGATCTAAATGAAGCATATAAGGGTTCATTGGATAGCTCAAGACTGAAATTTTTTTCCTCACAAGTATAAACATAGGATCAGAGTATGTCTTTGCTAAGATATTTGATTCAAAATAAAATTTTACATTTCTTGTACATGTGATCAAGAAGGGTTCACCTATAATAAATATATTGCATTCATTTTTTGTATAATGACTTACATGCTTTGCATCTCCTTTAGATTATACAATATATAAACTATTGTGTATGTAACTTTTATATAATCTGAATACCTCTGTACCTTTATTATGATGTAAGATCATTATTTATTATATTTGAAGATATTATATTTGTTAGATAAGATATTCTTTTTGTACCACTGAATTCCTTTTTTGGAAATCTATTATTCTGTGCATTTGAGATTGTAATATGTCATGAGTTTTCATGTGTTTTATATGATCTGAATTAAATGAACCATATATCTGATATATTAATCACCAGGTTTATCAAACTTTAAATTTTCATGTTTTGTATTTTGACCTATATATTTTTTATCTCTTTTAAATTGTATGTTGTGAATGTAATGGTGCGAGGAAGTTCACAGTGTTTAGGTTATTAAAACTTGTTTGTCACAGCTTAGATTATGGTGATTGATATGAGACATAGTATAACCTAATAAAATATGCAAAGTAGTTTCTATGAATGGTAAATCAATTGGAGTGATCAAACTATTGTAAGAAAGCTTGAAAACTTAAGTCTTCTTTTTATATATGATTATCATAATGAGAAGATTTATTCATGCTAAGCTGTATAACAAAATGGGTATTTGTCATAATCAAGATCTTAATGATCAATAGTTATTAGATATCCATTTGACCATTTATTAAATATATTATAAAAAGTCATTGTTTAAATATAATCAATATTAATATTTTGATTTCATATTGTTCAAATCCAGAGAAGTATTTTCTATAGAATATCAAGAGTTCAGTGACATCTATAGGCAATATATTATTGATATATTGTATGCTATTAGTGCTGATTGCAATCATAATGTTTATTCTCTGGGTCATCATTGTTGTACTGAAATTCTTGATCAAAATATTATGGGACTAATAATTAAATAATGAGTTGCTTTTAAATATCTGATAATCCTTAGTTTAAGAATAAATTATAAAATTACTAGAGTTAAATGTTTTCATGAAAAAATAAGTATATTTTATTAAGAAAAAATATAAATGTACTTTATAATATTAATCACATATTCACACTCTTTTTGCTGATCCTCTGACTACACACAAAAAAGATGTTCACAAGAAGTTTTTATACTTTCCTGCTAATAAAGTCTTGTTACTTTTTTTAAATCAACACAAAAAGTTCTTTCAGAACTCCCTCACTTTCTCTTTCTCTTGTTTATAATCTCCTTTAAATAAACTGAACTCTTGTGGTTTGCAAAGTTCAACTCTCAATTTTACTATCAATGGCAAGAAAGTTCCTAAAGGGAAAAAGACCAACTGTAAAGTACTTCTCACCTCTCAGCTATAGTGGAAATAACAGAGGTTTTATTTCAGTCAAAGGACTCATTTTTCCATCCTTTGACTGGGGTTGTGGCCTCTCAGAGCTATCTTTTTCATGGCTTTCTGGGGCATTTGCCTAGTCCAGCTTGACCCTGAAATTTCGGGTAGCCCAAATCTCACTAATTCTGATTAGATGACATGAAACACATTGGACAAAATTGATAAACAAGCTCCTATTGGCCACCTCACGTATCTGAATGCATTTCTTCAGCTCTATAAGAACCTGGAGTCTACCATAAGTTATATGTCTTGGTGTGGATGGATACAGGACATGGTACTGACATATTATTGGATACAAGAAAGAGACCGTCCAACCATGGTAAAGGTCACAAGATGTTCAATTGTTTTCTTTTAAAAATTAGAGCCACCTACTTCTGATTGTATGTCAGGTAGGTTCCTACTTCTATTGCTCAAAAAAGTCCAACCTGAAAAAGTGAAGAAAATGATTAAGAACACTCAGTGATAAAGCTAGTATGCATAGTAAACCAGAAAGTTTTCATTCTATCTTCAAAAAATCCTAAGTTGAAAGACTGGAAGGTTAATATTGCTACACCAATTGAAAACTCGATTCCAAAAATATCAGCAGTAACGTGCGAGCCAGCCGGATAATCTGGAAGATCCTTGACAATTACTAACACTAATGGCCATCAGCAGGGTATACCAATAATGGGGCTAGGTGCAGTCCTTCTATAAGGAATTAAATTTGAAATATGTTGCACAAATGGGTAAGTATACCTATATTCAGATAGGAATTGGTTTAATTGACGATATACTGAAAGACTTTCAAGTCATTTATGCAGACATCAATATATCACTTGGGCCTTCTTAGTTACTTCTTCTCCACAAGTCTTAAAACTGTAAAGTCTTCCTTTTCATCTCTACCTTATTTTTGTAAAGACTCAGGAAAAGCCTCACCAGACCTCCATCAAAAGGGGAATTCAAAAACAGGTCAGACATTTGCTGAGAAACATTACAGTTACCTTTGTAAATAACACATGACTGTTCTTTTTATTTTCTTTAATAACACCCACACACTCAATGGGATATGGGTTTCTTTGTAAAAAGAGGACTATAAGTCTCAAAGTAGCTTTAGCTTATCGAATTCTTTATTTACCCCAAATATATACCCTATACATGTACTTTGCACAATTGTATAAAATGCATTTTGGAACTTAATAAAGATTAGGCATAAGCCCATTTAAAAAAAAATTTATAATATTAATTATTTTTAAATAATTATCACAATATATATCAACTCTCTAGAATCTCCTAAGAATTAGTACAGTAATATAAGCCAAACTCAAGTTGTGTTAAATTGAATATGCCTATATTGTCCTTACTATATTCACTATCACTATTGTTGCTATCTATCTGTTCTTTCTCTTTTCTCAATTCATCTATTTTAACAAATAGAATTAATAAAGTAACATAAACTGAATCTGAGTTGTATTAAATTGAATATATCTATATTGTCTTTACTATATTTATTATTATCATTGTTACTATTCACCCATTTTTTCTCTTTTGATTTACCTATTTTAGCAAATAAAATTAGTAAAATAACATAAGTTGGACTTGAATTGTGTTAAATTAAATATATTTATATTGTTTTTCACTATATTCACTATTACTATTATTACTAATAAATCTATATTGTTTTTATAATATTCATTACCATTGCTATTACTATTTATTTACTCTTTTTCTTTTCTCAATTTGTTTATTTTAACAAATAGAATTAGCAAAATAATACAAGTTGAACTTGGGTTGTGTTAAATTGAACATATCTATATTGTCCTCACTATATTTGCTATCACTATTATTGCTACCTACCTGTTTTTCTCTTTTCTCAATTCGTCTATTTTAGCAAATAGAATTAATAAAGTAATATAAGCAGGATCTAAATTATGTTAAATTGAATGAACCTATATTGTCTTCATTATATTCATTACTATTACTGCTTATTTACCCTTTCTTTTTTCTCAATTCTTCTATTTTAATAAATATAATTAGCAAAATAACACAAGCTGAACTCAGGTTGTATTAAATTAAACATACTTATATTGTTCTTACTATATTCATTACCATTATTGTGACTGTCTACCTGTTCTTTCTTTTTTTTCAATTTATCTATTTTAGTAAATAGAATTAGTAAAGTAACATAAGTCAGACCTGGGTTGTATTAAATTGAATATACCTATATTGTCTTCGTATATTTATTATTGTTACTGTTGCTTTTTACCCACTCTTTTCTTTTTAATTCATCTATTTTAACAAATAGAATTAGCAAAATAACATAAGCTGGGCTTGAATTGTATTAAAATTAAATATACCTATATTGTTCTTACTATATTTGCTACTACTATTGTTGTTACTTGCATATTCTTTCTCTTTTCTAAATTCATCTATTTTAGCAAATAGAATTAATAAAGTAATATAAGCTGAGCTCAGATTATATTAAATTAAATATACATATATTGCTCTCACTATAATTATTATTATTACTGTTGCTATTCACCTGCTCTTTTACTTTTTTTAATTTGTCTATTTTACTACTTGATCACTTTTTTGATTTGCTTATTTTAATAGATATAATTAATGAAGAAACAAAAGCTGATTTCAAATTGTGTTAAATATATGTATTCATATATATGTATTCAATTGAATAGACTCTATTGATTTACAGTAGTTCTGTGCATTAAATCTAAAAATTTGTTTTGTTAGTATAACTTTTTAAAAAAATTATTAACATGCAATTTTTTTACTGATGTGTTGGATTGACTGTATTAATTTATTGTACTTAAACCAACTTCTATTATAAAAATTACAAATAAAATTAGTTCATATCATATTGATTGATAATTACAAATTAAAAAAAATACATATATGCAAATTCTTCATATTTTACTTTCAGATTTTTATTATTTGTACTTATATTATTACTTATATCAAGAACAATGTTTAGCTTTTTTGAAATTTCTTTCCTTCTAACACTTGTAATAAAAGTAGCAAAATAAATTGTCTTTGAATACCATTGGTATATATTACTTCTATTTCATTATCAATAAATTTAATATTATGAATATGCTAATTAAAATTATAAAGAGAGGCAAGATATAATGATGCATTAAATTGTTATTAGCTAAAAAAAATTATAAATAATTTAAATATTTAACACAAACTGAACTTGACATGTACAAAAGAAAAATAAGTATTTACTTATAATTAAATGACATTTGAAAGTGAGAAAAAGGAGAAAAAGATAAAGGGTTAAAATAAAAAAAAACAAAAAAAAACTATATTTATAAATATTATAATTCTGTATATTATATATAATTGCTATCTACTCATTACATCAATTACATACTGTATTTTTTTACATTAGTATATATAATTATCAAAGGTTTTGAACTATTATAAAATTTTTTAATTTATAAAAGTTTATAACCAAATCATTATTTTTAGTCAAAACCTATATTATTATAAAATAATTCAGGTAGCCTTTTTATTTTCTTTAAAACCTATACTCCTTATAAAGTGTTCCCATACTTTTAGAAATTTTTGAGATAACTAAGGCTAATTTTGATGAATTTCTTATATTAGTATTTTCAATGCTAATATTATTATGACTAGTTAAACTGCTACTTTTATTATATACAAATTGAATGTTATCAAATAAGTTTTCATATTCCATTTTTAAAAGAAATAAATTAGCAAAAGTAAAGAATACAACTAAAGTAATTAAGAAGTAAAACCATAATATCACAAGAAATGTTTAAAAAATCATAAAAAAGAACAAGTTTTAGATTTTTTTTAACTTGTGTTTTATATTATTATAAAAAAAAAACAACTCATATTTTAATTTCCTAGATAGTTAAATTTAAATAATTATATAACAATATATATGAACTAGTTTATATCTAATTTAAATCATATTAGGTTTGATTTGAATCCAATTTGAATCTATTTAGATTTGATTCGTATCCAATTTGAATCTGGTAATTTTATAAATTTAAAATTCGATTTGATCTAAATCTGATTAGATTAAAAATTTTGAAATTTAATTCGATCCAATTTATATTTGATTCACAAATTAATCAAATTTAGATCAAAATTGTGATCACTAATTGTATGTCTTTCTATAAAATTTTTATATTATTTTGAAGTACCTCTTTTTCTTACTTTATTTACAGCATCCAATTCTCTCCAATATAATAACTGTGTTTCTATAGAGTTTTTTTTTAACTAGTTCAACTGACAGGATGAATATTTATTGAGGTATTAGTAATATATTTTAGATTATATGAGTAATTTATATAATCTTTTTAACTATCTATCCTAGCTAAGTCCATCAATTTTACTACATAGTGATACCATTTTCATTAGTTGCCCTACTCTGCCCAGGACTATAGCATTCCAAAAATCTGCTATGGACTTCTTTTTATTGCTAATATTCAAGAGACTTGTGTTATGTGTTCCTTAGTAGGAGTTTGTTTATCACTTGATAATTGTGTATATCGTGAATAATCCCTACTATGTTTGAGTTCTTTGCAGGTTAGTTGAAACTTAGATGGCACAGTCCTCCAGTCCTATTCTTGATATTCAGGTGATTCAATAGTATTATATAATTGGGTAGCATATAGCCTTCCATTGGCTCATTTTTAACCACTTTTGCAAGTTGGCCTATAGGGGTTTCTCTTGGTTGTTACTTTCTAAATTATTTCTCTCAAATTTTTAGTCCACTTCTATAGTTTCCAAAGTAGTGCTAATGCTAACTACCAGCCTCCACAATAACTGTCCTCTTTGGTAGCCATAAGTTTTGTGATCATAGAGGTCTTCCATTAATTGTTGTTATGGTCCATTACATTTCGACAGGTACAAATGACTGAAGTCTCCCTTATCTTCTATAGGGTATATTTTTAACAAGAGATGGATATTATTCCCATATTCATTAAAAGGCTTAAGCTGATTGGCATTTTTTATTGACTTGTCTTTGAATTTTACATATTCTAAGTAGCAAGTCTATCGAAGATTTTTCTTAGCAATAAATCTGTAAGGCTTGAATGACCTAATTTTGAATCATGGCCAGATGGTATAAATCTATAGATTATTTATAAGTATAAAGGTGCATGTGATAATAAGCATGCATCTTATACAATGTAATCTATATTGCAGAAACTGTTCCTAGATAGGATTGAACTAGTAACTCACAGATAGTAACCTGGGAGTATACCCACTACACTATTGATCTACAAGTTTGTTCCTATAGAGTTATTAATCTATATAATAAATACTGTATATATTTTCTTTGATACTGTATCTATTTATTGTTGTGAGCTAACCCGACAAGTCTATCACTAATCTGTAGTGCCTCATATAATCCAAATGACTCATAAATACTCACAATCGACACAAAGAAGAGGATGCTTTCTATAAAGAACACTTAGTGAAGGCAGAGATGTGGTGATTGATTTGGCTGAAGGTAAGTGTCTCTTTATTCACATTCTGTTTCTTTGATATATCACTAACTCTTATTTCTATTCTCAATGAGAGTTGTTTTCTAACATATTCAATACTGTCTTCTTAGTATACATTAATAAGCTATTTATACTATTCTAACTAACAATGGACTATCTACTTTATAATTGACTATACTATCTCTAAACTTTAATTAACTTTCCTTACTTTGTTAAATATACATAGTTCCCTATTAGTATCTGAGCCTTATTTATAGTTTCTTATCTTGCAACACTTAATTTTTCATACTAGACTTTCAGGTTTTTGAATTTTAGATCATTACACATAAATTATATCACCCATGTGACCCATGACACTATATTAGTTAAACATCAGTTTTGTTATTGTCTCTTCAATTGTATTATATATTTTTTTCTATCCTCTAAGGAATTGTGAACTTTGAATTGAAGTGAAATTGAAAGTCATATTTTCTTAGTATCTATAGAATATTATGGTCCAAGTTTTATTCTGATTTAAAGAAAGGTTAAATAAGATATATTGTTACTGCGTTGATTGATCAGAATAGATTCTATAGGTTTTGAAGTCTTATTCTAAATATTTGCCTTAACATTTTTTAATTTTTTATTCTTTTTAGCCAGTTTATTATGTATAGTTGCATTTTTCTATCCTATATATAATTTATGTTATATTTAATGAAAAGTATAAAAGAGTGTTAAGAAAGGTATTGATAAAGTCACATATCTTGTTACAATTTTTCTTATTAAAAGATTATATATACTTTCCAGTAATATCATGTTATTGCAGGTATGTTATGCTTGACTTGAGTATATGATTTATAATATATCTCATTTGTTTATAAATAATTACCTTCCATTCTATCAACTTGTATATTTTTTTTACTTTTTTCAAATATAAACTGTTTTTGATAATCTTTTTTTTTAAGCTATTCAGTCATATATCTAGTATTATCGGGGTGCCTAGTTTGTTGTTTTTTATGATTCTTTCTTTGAGGGTGAGGTTTCTTTCAAGTCTTTAGATTGTCCATTGATAATTATTAGTTATAACTTTGAGAGATTGATATTGATATCATTAATGTTATAAATTCTATAGTTATATATAAGATCTTTTGTATTTCTTCTGAATTGTTTGCAAGCTATATCATGTTATTTATTTATATATTAGCTTTGACATCCAAATATTTTTTTTTGTATGGCTTGTCAATATTCTTTTTAATTTTGATTATGTATCTATATCTTCTGTTTGATAATTCAATTCTTATTAGAAGAAGATTATAGAAAATATATCATAACAGGGGTGAGATCATATCTCCTTAATCAATATTATCTAGTGCTTTATAATTTAGGCTTAGACTATAAGTTGTTATGACTTTGTTTTTTTTTTTTTTATGAGTAGTGCTTATATAATGTTTATCACTTTCTATAGTATATTGATGTGCTTCATGACATATTCTAGCATTTTTGTATTAATAAAATTATAGAATTTTATCATATCTTAATTTGAATATGCAGTATGTAAGAAAACTTTTTAGAATTTTTTAAAATACATATTTTTGTTTTTTAAATACTGACTTTACTATACTTTATTGAAACTTATAGATAAAAGAAATTGAGTTAACTCTAATATCATAAATATGAATTTTCTTATTTAATAAAGTCAAAACAATAAAAGATCCCTTTGAGGGTCACTTTACTTTATGACTAGGTCACCTCTTTAAAGACTAGAGAATTAGTATATAATCCACTAATGTTAAAATAAATTTTAAATATTTATAAAAGAAAAGTAACAGAAAAGGAAAGGTTGTATTTCTGGTGTATTCTACTTTTCAAAAAATTTGTTATAGTTTAAAATTCATTTAACAAAGTTATATTCGATATCTTATCAAACTTCTCAAAGTAACTATTTTTATAAATAAGAGGACAAGACTGTATAAGCTTAAACAGGGGTAAAGATTTTGCATTACAAAAAAGGCACCAGAGGATTGAGGGAAATGGTTTGATTATGTTTGACTATTATCTACTAGTTATGATCATATTTCTTTTATATCCTATTTAGTAGTGTTCACAATTTTGATCTGAATCTGATTGATCTATAAATTGAATACGATCAGATCAAATCAAATTTC
>CAJVPT010004987.1:0-12722 GCA_910592055.1 Acaulospora colombiana | reverse complement strand
ATAAATGACATATTGTGTATTATATTATAGTTTGTATTATTTATAATTTATAAATATAACCTCAATTCAAAAAAATTCTCACATAAGTTTATCAATTTTTTTACTTTATTGTTGATAAATAGTTGTTGAATTTTAAATGAATAATTAATAAATAATTTAATGAATTATTAATAAATTTTTAATAAATAGTTTTAATGAATAGTTGACAAATAGTTGATGAATGGTTGACGAATAGTTAATGAATGGTTGATGAATGGTTGACGAATGGTTAACAAATTTTTGACGAATAGTTGCAAATATAGTTGATGAACAGTTGATGAATAGTGGATGAATAGTTAATGAATTTTTGACAAATTTTTAATGAATAGTTTTGATTGTCAATTTTTGTGATTGCTAATTTATTTATGTCATTTTTTTTGCTGAATTGTTTATTTTTTGCCAAATGTTATATGAGTGATATTATTTTTTGCTGAATGTTACATGAGTGGCAGTATGCTGAATAATTTTTTTTCAACTAGTGAAAATAAGTAGCAGATATTTAAAAAAGAAAAAATGCATCTAGATAGCAACAGTAAGCAGAAAAGTAGACAAAGAACTGCTGTTAGAAAACTCAAGAAAAAGAACACAAACAATATTATAGCAAGGCATTATATTAAGAACACTTCCTCTTTTTACCAGAAGATATGTCTGGGTTGCAATATTTACATAAGCGTGAATACGAATATCTGTATAATAAATTTCTCAAGTCAAGATACAATTACAGTCTCCAGAAGCAACAAACAGATTATATTAGATAGAAGGACATGTAAGGTAATCAAGCTGTTTTTATCTCCAGATAGCATCAAAACTAGGCTCAACCAGTGCAAGAAAAATTTCACTTTCAAATTAGAAGATATTTATATTTCAAAATATACATATGGGAATGGGCATGATCAATGGATCAAGGATAAGATGAGTCTAAAGAAAGTCTGATACCTACAAAGAAGTATAGAAGACTGGTAGAAAGTCAGAATCACAATAGATATGAGCTGTTTCAGGAATTTTTACACTATTGCTTTTTATATAAAAACTCTTTGATAGGTAGGTAACAAAGATAACAGCCTTTAAAATTCTCTATAAAACAATACCAAATAAGGCAGAACTGAATGTGGTTACAATAGCACTGGGCTTCCTTCCAATAAGTACTGAGACATCAATTCACATGAATAGTTAGATGATTGCAATAGCCTTAAATATCATAAAGAAATGGAAGCAAAATAGCTCAGCTTATAGAATATACAAAAAAGTTATTTCATATTAAGAATCTTATGGTCCAAGTCGAAAAGATTAAAAGAAATAAAACACATATTTACATAAAAGTTGACTTTGAAGCCAAGAGAACAAGACTCAAATGGTAGACAACTAGGTTATAAGTTACTCCTATGGACAGAAAGGTACTAGAACTGATATATAAAGGTCAGGTTATTAACTACAATAGCAAAGAAACAGTGCAAAACCATTTCAGGAATATACAAATCCTGGAATAGTATAACCTGAAAAGAAAATGAGACTTAGATGAATACTATAATACAATTAACTAGGAAGCAATAGTCAATTTTTTAAAATTGAAAAAAATCACTACTGAAGCCATGAGCACTGAAGATCATTATCAAAGAATGTTCAGATTAAAATCTTAAATTCAAGAATTGCTGATCATGACTAAGCTCCAAGAGCAAAGGAGAGACCTTTACAAGTCCAACCAATACATCAAGTGCAAGGCAGTACTGAAAGATCAAATGCATGTATATACATGCAGGAAGAATAATTTCAACTTTGGTAACACATAATAGAGGCAATAGCACTTTTTCTTTAAAGCAAAAAAAAAAAAAGTAAGTTCTGGATACAAGAATGGGCTACAAAGGTCAAAATAGAAAAAGTCAATCTTTAGATTGGAATGGGAATCAGGAGTCTAATTACTTATGACATAACAAGGTTAATTCATAACTAAACAAAGATCTTTAAAAAGAAAGCTAAATCAACCCTAATGGGGTACATTAAAAAAATCCAGGAAACTGTAAGAGTGATCTGGAAGCAGAGATGCAAAGCCTTAATCAAGTGGAAAATATCTCAGGGAATATTAAAAACAGATAAGAAAGTAAAGAGCAAGTGAAGTCAAAATATACCAAAGTATCATATCAGAACATGAATGAATATAGTTGATCTGAACTGGAAAAAATAGAAAATCTTCAAATTCCTTCTCAAATCAAAATACAAGAAAAATAGTACTAACTTAGCTTAGACAAGTTAGTTCTTCAAAAAGAAAGCAACAGGTCATGGAGATCCTTTGGAAATCTGAATCGAAAGGTTCTTTTTCTCAAATTCCTAACATACAGTATATGCTAATATAGTTTGTGAAATTTAGTTAACTTTGAAATAAATAATACAATGTAATATCCAAATAAATGTTAATAAAGATCAACTGGAGATTGCAACAGCTTATAAAAAAAATTAATAGAATAAAATATATTATAAAATAAACAATATTTTTAAAGATTTTACTATAAAAACTAATTTAAATTTTTAATAATATTCATAAAAATAAAAAAAAAAAAAAAACTATAGATATTTATCTAAAATATAATCAAAATATATAATATTATTAGCTTAAAAATATTAATAAAAGTAATAAAAAAATTACATTTTTTCAAAAAATTTTCTTTTTTAGTAATTTTCTTGAAAAACTCACAAAAACTCTTCTACACAAAAGCAAGTCTCAGAGGACACAACTAAACACTTCTAGGCAATAAAATCTACTTTTAAACAACAGGAAAAGAGTTTTGTCCAGCTTGAAAAATAGATATCCCTAGATCATTTTTGCTTTTAGAAAGAAGAAAAGCAAAAACAAGCTAATTCACAGTAGGCTTCTTAAGACCAAACTTTAACTTAATAAAGCTTTTAGCCAGGCTAGTTAATACTTTTCTAGGTACTAAGAGAAGTCTCAAAAGCAATAGATTATATTGATAAATCATTACAACCTCAAGGCTAACTGAAACTCAGAAGGATGTTCAAGTCTCTTTAGTAAAATAACTAAAAGATCACTATAATACAACAACTCCAGATCAACTAATATACATTATGTAAATACGAACACATTAACTTTT
Source organism: Acaulospora colombiana (assembly GCA_910592055.1). Classification (NCBI taxonomy): domain Eukaryota; kingdom Fungi; phylum Glomeromycota; class Glomeromycetes; order Diversisporales; family Acaulosporaceae; genus Acaulospora; species Acaulospora colombiana. Next base: position 9,582 of record CAJVPT010004987.1, on the reverse strand, counting down.
TATCTAGTTGACATGTATTAAAGCAAGCTGATTAATTTATAAAAAAACAGTGGGACATGACAGATCAACAAACTAGAATGTATGTGATCAACCAGCATATGTTATCTAAAGCAAGATTAACAATTAATTACTGTCAATTATATGTTAATAAACAAATACCAGACATGTAAACACATAGAAACCACATGTTATAGACTTCCTAATATTAATATAGCAACTTATTGCCATATACATCAAATGGAAAGATAATATATAATAGTATTTATTTGATTACATGGTTAAAAAAACACTTATATAATAATAACATGTATTAATTTTTTTTGTATATATGTGACAACATGTCGATAAAAGAATAAACAATAATCAAGATTCTAGAGAGAAGGGAAAAGAAGCTATTGAAAGTATTGGAAAAGATAGCTTCTCATCAAGATTTCCAGCAAGTACTTTGGGAAACAAGAATAATATAGTATGAGCTGAAACCAATAGCAACCAATATCAACCTTACATTCCTACTGAGTCAATACAGGTTTCCTCAATACTTGATAATATCATTATCAATCTATTGAGGATAGATCCATTTGTGTTGACAAAAAAATATATGCTGCAGTAATATATTCTCACTCTCTGAAAAAAGGGGCAAGGCAAAAAAGAAGATTTGAAAGCATCTATGCTAAAAGAAAAGGTATATAATATATTGACAAATAAGTTAGTAATATAGATATCAAACTTTAACCAAGTTGAAGTTATTATAATAAAAAGCATTCCAATGAAAGTTCAATCCACTTCTATAGAACTCGAAGAAGCACATTCCATTAAGGAAGTCCTAATAAAGGATAGAGCAATAGTAGAACAAATAGAAATAGAAGTACCAAAAGAAATAGTACAGGAAAGCTATATTACAGACAGTATGTTTCATAATATTAGAAACAGGGTTCAAGAAATAACAATAATTCATTTTTCATAAAATAACAATAATTCATTTTTTATAAAATAACAGGAATTAATCAAGATGAGAGTACTCCAAGCCATGTTGCCAGGAAAAAATAAAAAAGAGAAAATTATGTATCTCAAAGGAGCTCTAAAAATACTAAAAAGAATAAATCTCTTCAAAATAGAATTCATCAATAGTAATCATTTGATTATATTTGACTTTAATAAAGAAAAAGATGCAGAAAGATGTCTAAAGATTGTTAACAAAAAAGAAGCTAAGAACTTTATACTTAGAAGAATAGATGAAAATATGAGCACATGACTAGCCTTCCAAAAATATGTCAGAACAAAAAGTTCTTTAAGCCAGAAAGCTTTACATTAGTCAAAAATAAATCAAAATATATTACATTGATGAATATAGATCACAAGCTTGACAAACGTGCAATTAGACAAACAATAGAAGAATTTGAAAAGATTATCAATATTCATGAATATAAAACATCTTTTTATTAAAAACGGTTTAGAGTTTACCTTTATGCTCACAAAAATATATCAATTTGGACAAGAAATGAATAATCAAAATAAAATCCAATAAAGTATGGTCTGTAATAGTCCACAAAGAACAAGATGATCAAAAGATTACTCAGATTTTATAAGAGAGAAAGAGATACTTTTTCAGACTTTATGGAATTGATAAATTATCTACAAAATCTATAAAAGAAGCCTTAAATCACAAGAAGGCTAAGACCTTTTATATACCAAAAAGCAAGATCACCTTGATATTAGAAAACTACACAGTAGTGTACTTTGAGAATGAAAAAGATCTAAGGAAGGTACTTTAGTATCAAATAAAGATTGACAATCAAGAACTAGAATGAAGTGTAAACAATTATTATTATTATAAGGTGTCAGCCGATCTGGCTAGGTTAGGCAATACATATATAATGATTAAATAAGTAAAGAAACAAGATTGCAAAAACTGAGATAGAGCAAGTGGAGATAGAGAAAGTAATAAAGATAATATGATAATTGAAAAAAAAGCTATACCAATAATAAGACTCAGAAGAAACAATAGTTGGCCAGAAAATAGAAGAAGTACAATAGGGTCTATACTATTAGTAACTGGTAGCAATAGGGAGCCACTAAGGAGGTAGAGACATTAGAAAGCAAATCAAGCCCATACCAGGCTTTATAATATTTCTTGGAAACAGATAATAAAGCTTTGGATACTAGGGGATATCAAAGGCAAACAACAAGATGGTAAACAAGAAGCCTAAAATCAACTGTAAAACAAGAGTCAAAAGTAGCTCAGCTAAGCAAAATATTAGAGAAGCTTAGCAAATGACCAGACAAACTAGAGAAAGGTTCACTCAAAAGAAGGACCAATCATTCTTAAAAAGGGCACACTAGTCCAACTACAAAAAGAGAAAGAATATCAGCCCATTATTTCCAAGTCAAAAATACAAAACAAGGACAAAGCACAATAAATAGTGAAGAACAATAGTAGGTGGCAGCAGAATGATCAAGATTTTAATATTTTTCTGCAAATAGAAAAAGATAAATTTCTAGAGAGAAATGGAGAGGACCAACAAATAAAAAAAACAAAAGAGAAAGATATATAAAAAAGAGTAATTAGAATAGGGACATAACAATATTAGAGGTATTACTAATAGTATAAACTAGTATAGTCTTATAGAAGAAATGCAGGAATAAGGAATTAGAATAATGTAATTATATAAAACAAAACTAATCAATATAAAAGTAAAATGGATGTTCTAGAAGCAAACAACCTTCAAGCATTTTCATAGTATCAATAAAGATACTTAATATGGCATAGAAGTTAGTCTCTTGATAAAAAAAAATCTGGAAAAAAAGTAGTCTAGTAGAAGAGGCAGAAGGATATATAATCGCAGTTAATATACTCATTAAACAGAAAAAGATATGTATTATCCAGATCTATATTTCCTTAGACAAACAATAAAGCATAAAGATACAGAAAAGAGTAAAAACCTTAATTAAAGAAAAGAATAGACAAAGCTTTCATATAATAGCAATAAGAGACTTTAATACTGCATACAACTCTGCAGAAGACAGGATATTAATATCTAGAGCTAAATTTAAGCCATCTTGATGCCCAGAAATACTGCTATTCAACTTTTTAGATGAATAGACCTTTTTTGATATACAGGTTATATAGAAAAGAAAAGATAAAACTTCAATAAGATGGAATGCTCTAGCAGTAGTTGGATTGATTATACTGTATATAGATATCTCAAAGCCTTACAAACTATTCAATACTTAGATTTGACAACCAAAGTATGGAGAAAACAACAGGAAGTAATCATACTATATTAGTACTAACAATATATAATGACAATCTCTTTATAAGAGATATAAAAAACAAGCCTCCTACAAAGAGTGAACAAAGAATTGATATAAAGGGATCAACACTTGAGCAGTGGAAGGTATTCAGTAAAATCCAAATCACAAACTCAGAACAACAATGGATTCATTGTTTAAAGAAAAGCCTGAAAAAGGTAAAAAAAAAGTTTAAGCAAACAAAATTTAAAAGACATTCAAAGAACAAATATACAGGACAGTACATAACAAGTTTGTAATCAAGAAGCTATCTGCTTCTCAAGAAAAATATCATAGGTATAAGCCAGAATTCATCAAGTATTAAAGGGCCCTTCAGCTATTCATACTCTTTAAGAAAGCAGAAAGTACATATGATTCAATTAAATTGCAAGTCCTTAGTATGGTGATTAGGAAATACAATATTACCTTCAGTCCTAATTATCAGATTGAAAACTATTGCATCCAATATAGCATTTCTCAAATACCATAGAAGCTATTAAAAAAGAATATATAGGATGCAATAGAAGATCTAAAACTTGTTTGTCAAAATACAGAGACAAAAAAAATAAGGAATACTATCAAAAGAGTTTTGAAATAGAGATATAATGACTTATGTAGCAATTAAAGAAGAATGGTAAATTTTTTGACTGATAAAGAACAAATCAAAATAATACTAGATAGGATCAAGGTTAAAGATAGAGAAAAGAAATATACTGTATAACTATCAAGAAGGAAGAAATCAAAAAAGAAATAAGGAGATATCATCACAAGATATTCAAAAAATGAAAAGCCAATTTTGACAGCCTTACAGAAGATTGAAAAGAAGAATACAATCCTAAAGGCTATATTAAAAAAAGGTGATATAAAAACCTACTAGAGCCAATCTCGTAAAAAGAATTATATAAAATATGTCAAGAACTTCTCAATAATAAGCTCCAGAAAGATCACGGATTAATTATAAAATACTAAAAAAATTGGATCAAGAAGAAAAAGAATATCTTAGAAAAATGCTCAACTACTTTTTAAGGTGGGAAGTTATTTCAATAGGATGGAAGTAAAGTCATATATATCCTATAGCAAAGTCAAAACCATAGGAATGTGAATTCCTTAATACCAGACCAATAGTATTGCTAGAGGTCATATGAAAATGCTTTACCAAAATCCTTACAAACAGATTTAGAAATATCTGCAAGATTAATAATATCCGGAGAAGATTTAATTATACAGGATTATCAGGAGAAAGTATAGTAGAACCGATTCAAATTCTCAATAACATTTGTGAGAAAGCAAAAAAAAATAAAAAGAAGTTATGGATACTTTTCCAAGACATAGCAAAAACATATAATACTATTAGCCTGAATATATAGTATTAATTAAGTCAATGAATAGAATTAAGATACCAAAAGGCTTTATTCAAATTATAAGGAGTCTATTTCGAAATCAAGAATTTAGGGTCATATTTAAAAAAGATTTAACTGAAGTAATCATAGCAGGAAATGGAATTGATTAAGAAGAAACTATTACATTACTAATGTAAATAATATTCTATGACCCTTTATTGTACAAGATTTAGAATGATAAAACAAAAGACTATAAAATATTAGTGACTTGAGATCCAAAGTTAAAGGAAAATACTGGAAGAAAGCTAGAGTTAAGGCATATAGCTATTGCATTCATGGATGATATAACATGAATAGTAAAAATCAAAGAGGATATGGAAAAGATTCTAAAAGAAGCAAGAATTTTTTATAGAGCAAATGACTCACAAACTAATAGTAGCAAATCAGTATTGATTACTATTAACAATTTCAACCAATATTTAGAAGAAATCTATGCAGGGGTCAACAAAGAAGTAGTTAGAGAATTGGATAGAAATGAATAAACAAGATTATTAGAGACTAAACAGGTAATCAAAAATCTTCTATTGAGCTCAAAAAACAGATGCTTAAAGAAATTAATATAGTTACCAAGTCTCTAAAGAATAAAAAGTTAACTGACAAACAAGCACTTTATATTTTAAAATGAGTCCTAATACCTAGAATTGAATTTAGAATGCAGTATAGTATACTATCCTGGTAAATATGTAATGCTCTAACAATAAAATATAGAAAGTTTTTCAAAAATAAAGTCACATTATATTGATCCATATCTAATAGTATAGTATATCATCCCAGGATTTACAATTTAAAGAGTATTTGGATTTTGCAAAAAGAAAGTCAAATAATAGGATTGTATAATAGATTAAATGACTTAAAGCCAGCTAGAATTACAACAATTATCAGGTTAAAGCAATTACAGATTAAGTACTGGGAATCTCTTAATCTACTTACATATAACGCACTAAACCATCTTTCAGGAAGGGGCAACTTCATATTACAAGTATTGAAATTAACCAAAGATATAGAGGTAACCTTTTATAACTGGAAGTGAAATAATTTCTTTAATTGAAGTATTGGAAATAGTCCAATTAAAGATTATCTAACAACAGATGAATACAGTAAAGCCATTTTATCACTCCAAGATAATAAGTTAATATATATCGATTAGCTTATCAACTATGAAACTAGAGAAGTATGGAACTGATAAATGTTTCAACTCTTACAAAAAACAAATAAAGAATCTATTCCAGAATGGTACCTATTAATAATAAGAGTGATATGAGGAAACAAGTTAGGACAGCTCATAAGATCTTGAAAAGAAGATTGTTTAAGGTAAAGTTTAGAATATCTAATATTTAATCTTGATAAAAGACAAAAACTTTGGATAATTATCAAGAGCAATATTTAGTAGTGACAACTTGTTTGAGAAAAGTTAATTCTAAATAACAATGAAAGATGCATTAAAATAGATTATTTCAAATGTAACAGCTTCAAGAAAAACTTAGAATCAAACCTAATGTGATGCTAGGATTACCTAGAAAAAAGCAAGACTAAAAACTAATGCATAGTAGAATCAAATATAGAACAAACAAATATGGTTTCTTATCACAATACTAGAAACTCTACAAGAAGAGCTCAACTTTTAGAAATCCCTTGTTTCAAGGTAGTCCTAGAGGAATCAATAAGTAGAACAATTTATATAGACTAAGTGACTATACAATATAATAGAAGACAACTGAAAGAAGTAGATATAAAGAATTGAGAGAAGAAGCTTATTAAAGAAAATATTAAAAAAGGCATGTATCAAATCTATCTGATTGAAATACTTAGATATAACAAGGGAGATAATAGCAATAACACAATGATCTTTTACTCTGATAGATCCTTTATTAATTATAGAAATGAAAACATGAAGATGGGTGCAACATGAATACAAATTGGAGAAGCAGAAAGGAAAAACAAGTTTCAAGTAGGGGTAACTATCCATAAGAGCAGAACTAGTAATGATAGTCACTATATTACTAGTAATAACCATTTATAGCAAGGTCAAGATTTACACTAACAGCCAAGCCTACATCTTCAAATAGAAAACTATGAAAAAGGAGGATCCCTAAAAACCCATAAAGATGACTAAAGGAACAAAATTGGTCCTTATAGGCATGAATGTTGAGCCTGATAAAGAAAAAAGAATTAGATCTAAATCTTATCAAATACTCCAATATTTAATATAATAAGGAAGCAAACATTCTAGCTAAAGAAGCATTAAAGTTTTTAACAATAGAATGGCAAGATATGGATTTATCTAAGATTATTATTGAAATCAAATAATAAAATATAGTGCTGGATGCTTCAATAAGACAGTTTGTTAAAAAAACCAATGCCAAAATAATGATGCACCAATGGACAACCCAAAATAGAATAGACAAAAAGTGAAGTTATCAAATCCAAGACCAGTATAGGTATACATGAGATCTAGTCTGAGACAAATGAATAATGAACATACATGAAATACCTCTTTCAAAGGATCACAAAAAAAAGTTTTTTTGTTAAGATGATCAGTGATGAGCTACCCATATTAACAAAGCTAGTCATAAGAAAATCAAACTTATACAAGTAAGTAAAATATCACACATATAAATAACAAGAAGAGACAATAGAACACTTGCTAGAATGTTCAGCATACAAAATTCAGTGGCAAGAAATCTGGCAGAAGGATATAAAAGATATGATGCAAGGTTTCAATAAACTCCTGGTAGATAAAAAAAAAAGTCAGAAGAAAAAAAGATAAGTTTGGTAGTTTATAATAGAATGAAATGAGGAGAAATAGATAAGAAAATAGCACAACTAGTGAAAAGAATCTCAAACACTAGTTAGGATATACTTAGCTTCTGCATGGAACTGATTGAAAAAGACTTAATGGATGAGATAGCAGACTCAAAGTGCTATGGAAAGAGAATTGGCAAAGAAGCAAGAAAGTGGATAATAAAGATATAGAAGAAAACACATAACCATTTCAGAAATAGATTGGAAATAAATATTGGGAATCAATAGAGATGATAAGATCCAAAGGCCAACATATCTACAGAGACAAAAAAACAGGGCAAAGGTACTGGAAAATCTGTCATACCAAGTACCATTAAAGGAAGAAAAATTAGAAAATACAATACTCAAACAGATCCTGTGAGATGGAATAAAGTATGGGATGAAATGGTTGGGTTTTAATCTCAGTCATAACTCAAAAGTGTAATCTACAGTAGTAATCTGCAGATAATGATATTAGAAGTTGGAAGAATATTTATCTGAACTTATAACAAAATAATAAATTACTCTCAAAGTTGTACTTAGAAAGGTAAAACAATCAAGACAAGTGAGTTAGTTAAAGAATTAGCTTTAATATCTCATGTTATATGTACAGCTTACAAATATTTAATAAAATATAAGGTAAAAAAAAAAAAGTAATAAAAAGAATAAAGTTTTGAAAAATTTATTAAAACTATAATAGATCTGTTTAAAAATAAAATATTTCAAGTTATATTTGAAAATAATCTTATAAAACAAATAATTATAAAAGATAAAATTGATAAAAAAGAAATTAATATATTATTATATAATAAATTTTTTATAATTTTTGCTTTGTAAGATCTAGAACAATTTAAACAAATAATATAAAATATTAGTTACTTGAAATCTTAACTAAAGAAATTCACTATTGAAAAATAAAAATCAAGATATACAGTTTACTAGTCAAAATTATATTATTTAATAGCTGAATTTGATTAAATTTGTTAATAAAAATATTATTATTTAACATATTACTATTTTAACAATAAAGTAATAATAAAAAATTTAGTAATAAATCATCAAAAAAAAAAAATAAAAATAAAAAAATATTTGATAATATAATATAATTTAATATTAAATATTATTTTTTTTTAAGTACTGGTGTAATCTTTTTTTTTTTTTTTTTTTTTTAAGCTGGCTCGGCCAAGTTTATTAGCGAAGTTTAACATGCAGATATATCTGACCAAAAGAAAAACAGTAAGAAGCTAATAAACTAATGATAGATAAGAACCACTTCATGGTTAAGCCATCTCTAGACAGAGACCTAATGAAGGATCATTAGGGCGATAAAAAATTTCTTGGGGGTGGTGTGTGTAACGAATCTATGTCTGCCACAGACCATCTGGTCTGTTTTACTAATGTGTTCAATACCCTACTCTGCTATCTCTATTTGGATAAGAAAAATGAAGCTAAAACTGTACAAACTTAAACAGGAGAGAAGATTCTGCATTACAAAAAAGGCATCAGAAGAAGGAAAGGAAATGGTTTGGTTATGGGTGACTTTGAGGCATGCTACTACTACCATATTGATACCGTGGGCTGATTACTCTTTGAGGGCTTCATCAGTTCAGGGCGCAGTGCCTGTTCCTTCACTGCTTTCAGTATCTCCATGTTGTGGTCCTTATCTGCTAGTTCTTGCCTTTTCCTTCCATACCCTATCCAGTATGGGATCTTCTATAAATGTTCTTTTGGGTGATAATAAGTCAGGGGTTTCGAAGGGCTCTAGGACATGGGGAGAGGTGAATATGCACTAGGGAGTTGGGGCCCGTCATCCAACAATCTGTCCTTCTTTACCATTGCGATAACTCCAACCTAGTAAGGAGAATCTTGATACTTCTAGTGTATACCTTGTTGGACTTGATAAATATCATACTGTTTTCCCCAAATTACTACCATCTGTAGAGATTGAGCCATTGTTCTATGTCCCATTATGGCATATTCTTCAGCTACTGGAGGGTCGTTCGACTGCATGTTGGTGTTATTGATTAGGTACAAGCGATCCTAAGATCTCCCTGATCTCCCAATATTCATGCTAATAAAGAATAGGCGTGACACTTTTAAGGCATCATCCTCG
>CAJVPT010004986.1:0-12723 GCA_910592055.1 Acaulospora colombiana | reverse complement strand
CCTTTACTCAAAGAAAAAGGTACATAAAAGACTAGTACACAAATATAGTCAATAATTTTATGAATCAATGGCTCATTGGTATTATAGACAACTCATTTATCTTTAAAATTTATTTTAGTGCTAGCCCAGTCTTAATAGGTTGGTCCATACAAGAGATAGAAACAAGCTACAAGGTGAGTATTCCAGAAAAAAAAAATTTTCATTGAGTTTAGTTTAGTAGAAAACAAATAGTATATTCTAGGATAAATTTTCTATATAATATTACTACAAATATACAAACAAAACAAGACTGAGCCAGCAATTAAAAAAAATTGGCTTTATCTAATCTGATCAAGCCCTTTATAATAACTACTGATGCCTTTGCCTTTTCCATTGGAGTCTTTTTGATAAAGATTAAGGGAAAAGTAAGAAGACCAAGTCTGAAAGTTTAAAAGATCAAGATTAAAATCAAGAAACTATTAATTTCTAAAGAAGAAAGATTGAATAATAAGAATCTAAAATAGATATTAATAAAAGGAATTGAATACATAATAAACTGGTTGAGTTTTGATCTATACCAAAGCTTTACAAAGTAATCTGTAATAGTAATAACTTGCAGGAAATTATTTAATAGCTAAAAGAATATTTATAATACATGAACTATTAGTGACCAATAAATCACTTTCAAATTTACACTTAAAGTGACAATAGTCAAAATGAGCGAGTTAGTTAAAGATTTAGTCTTAGCATTATATTGATATTTAATTCTATAAAATATTTAATAAAATAAAATAATTAGTCCAATAAAGGGGAAAAAATTCAGGTTTCATATTATCTTAGACTTTGAAATTGATAGTTAAATAATATGATCGGAAATATTATATGTTTTAGATTATTAGTATTTTATAGCTAAAGATCAAAATAACCTATAGATCAATAGTATAGTGATTAGCACTCCATAGGTTAGATCAAAGATCTGGGTTCAATTTCATCCAAATACAAGACTGTTACAAGGAATTGAATTTATCTATTGGCATAACCATAATCTAACTAATGTTTTTAAATATATCATCCAGTCTATATCTAGATTATAATCAGGTTATGATCCAAATTGGATAGGATTATCACTGACACAACTATGTTACCAGAAATGGTAGCAAAAAAAGTAGATTCCTGAACTAGAGCATTTCTCTTAGGACCAAAACAAGAATACAACTTATCTGGGGACACAAATAACTTAATACAAAAACTCTTACACAAGAAAAAGGACTCTTCTATAATAAGCTAATCTCAGTTCTCATGTATATGGCTGTACCAACTTTCATAGACTTAACTATTAGGAGGTCTTGATGGGAGAAGAAATCTGCAAATTACTTGAAGAATCAAAAATTGAGATCCAGAATATACTATAACTTGATAATTGGAATATTCTTAATAAAAATTGTTCTAGAAATAATTAGATAGAATCATGCAGTTTTTTGGCTTTGGTGTTAGACTGGTAGTAGTTATATATAGCATTGGTTAAATATATATACAACTATTCATGTAAAATAAGTTTACTATAATATATATGTATAATTACTTATTTGTAATAACAAAACAGTTACAATAAATAAAAATTACAAATTAAGGCCATGGATTAATAGTAATTATAGCAATATCAATCAACATTAGAGATTATATGAATCACTTCTTTAGAATAAAAACATGGATAGGAGAACTATTCACTATGGACAAACTAAACAAAAGATGTTCTGACATTTATTCAAATAATGAATGTAAAATCTGCAAATAGAATAAAGAAACTAATGACTATAGCTTTCAATGTAATACAACACAAACAAGATTTCAGGAGATTTTATTTAGGCCTTGACAATGGAATATACATCAAGAGCTGAAAATAAACAGACAAAACCAATCCAAAGCAAATAGAAAAGAATACAAATAATACAGAAATACAATGAAGGTATAAAGCTATAAAAGTATAGCATAAAATCAAATAAAAGGATATCATCAAGAAGTCATAACACATAACATGATTCAAGTAGCAGGGACCATAACAAAAGACAGATCTAAAGTATAGAAAGTAATTAGAGGAGCAACTGACAAGTTTTAGCAAGCCAAGTGAAAAGCTTGGAAGCTCAAATATGATATTATAATTGATTAGAAAAAAAGTCAAAACATAAATAAAAAACTTAAACATCAGAAAAAGTGAGTCAAAAATAATACAAACAAATAGCAAATTATATTACAAAGTCTAGACTCACTGATAACACAGGCCATTAAAAGCTTTGAGGTTGATTCAGAGCCTGAACAGGCCCAAATCAATCTAAAAAAATATCTAAAGGACAAGTTCAAAAAACTGTACATAGAATTGACTAATATTATAACAAAAAAAACCCTAAACAATAACTATTTTTCTTTCTTTTTCTTTTCTATAAATATTAGTACTAATAAAGTCTTAACACACTAGCACCCATCAAGATGAACTGCAACAAGTCATAGAGTTTCTAGTAATAGAATACTGAATCATAGTATTTTTGTCCTTTTATAAATGTATAAACTCACAATTAAATTTGTATGCATAAACCTGTATTAATAAATAAATAAAAACTCAATGGCAGGACTTTGCCAGGTTTTAAAAAAAAAATAGCTAAAGATCAAAATATTTGATTATTTTAAAATTTAAGTCTACAATATTTTTTATCTTAAAAAAAATATTTATATTTCGAAAATATTTTTAGCTTTTTAAAACAATTTTAGAAATTGTTTTATTACTTCTAAATAATAAATAAAGTTTTTGTCAAATGGTTTAGACAAACTTATTACAAATAATCTTTATTGATTGATATCTTGATATTTATATATCCTCAATTGAAGAAGTCTTGACCATAATCTCACAACATCTGACAGCAATTTCACACTAAACAACATCATATAGAAGGAATCACTTATCAACAAGATACTCTCAAAACTCACAATAGGACCAACCAATTGAGATGATCACAATAGCAGATTCTTCAGTTATAGACTTTGGAATCTAGAACTACCTATCAAGGATAAACAATACAGAAGAGTTGCAAGCATCTATATGGATAACCAATATCCCAACTGCCAACAAGTAGAAACCAATATACACTGCATGATATGCAAGAAGAATGGAGCAAACATCCACAAAAAACTACAGCAAATAATAAATGAAGAAGTCAGTAGCAGATCAAATATATCCATAAAGTACAACTTAAACAAAGAACTTAACAAATAAGTGAAATGCTAGACACACAAAGTCAAAAACTATATAGTAAGAGGAACTATCACAATAGATTTAATAAAAATTATTAAAAAATACATACCAGCAAAACATCATAAAGAAACTATTAAAAATATTATTAATAGACTTTTCAATATATAGCAAAAAAAATGGAATCATAGGTGTGATAACTTCATACAATGGAAAAAGAAACACAACATCACTGCAAAGGACAAAAGACAATGGCAACCCATGATCATAAAAGAGAATACACACAAATCCTATATCTCAGATATTAATATAATTATGGTATATACTAGCTATCACTGGATCAATTAGAATACAATCTATTCATTCAAAACAAAATTTTTATGGGATAGATAGAGCCTTGATAAATTAATCAAGTATATATCAGTACTTGGCAATAAGTCACATGGTAGGAAAATTCCTTAGAGTTTAATTAAGTAGACAAAATGATAAATTTGTATAAAATAAATTGATATATACTTGTCATAAAAACATCTAATAAACAAGGTGCAAGTCATCTGTTAAAAAAAAAATCTTAATATTTATATGAAGAAAAAACTTTTTTCCATAGATCCCAAAATTCATAAAAAATTTTTAGGCAATTTTTTCCAAGAAACAAAAAGAACATAAAAGAAATAATTTGTTATAAAATCTTTTACAGTTCCAAAACCTATATAAAAACCAACTACAATGAGAATTTTTTGACAAGAGAAAACATAAAAAATCTCTAAAAAAAATTAATACAAATAGTGAAATGATAATAAGATAAATACTTAAAAAACCAATAGAAGCCATCAAAACCTCTCTACTAATAAACAAACAATCCAATAACTATAGTTCACTATTAGAACTCTTAAAACTATAGTAAAAAGGATGTACTGTATATAATAATGGGTCCCTAAAGTATTTAGCATATAAAATTTCGCAGATCACTTATGTCCTTTTTTGAGGGACAAAATTCATAACTCTTCATTTGAATAGGGGCAAAAATCAGGAAATGCTATAAATCAATGATTTGGATAATGGAGAACAATTGTGGGTAGTTTTTTTATAGTTATTAATTTAAAAATTTTAATGTTTCATAGTGAGAGACATTTGACTTATGTCCCTGCCTCCCCCTTTAGGGACCTATCTTTAACTGTATATATGGAGTGACCAGGTAAAAGAAATAATCACTTCTGAAAATAAATCACATCTCAAAAAAGCATATAAAAAGGAGATACCAAATACTCAACAACAAATCTACACATCAGCAAAAAATGATGCCTCTGATATAGAAATGTATATTTAAGGAAAGGAAGAATCAGACCAAGATTCAAATAAGAAAGACATTAAAAAAACATGACAAGTCCAAAAAAATCAAATAAAAGATTACCCAAGATCAAAATCATCATTTGATAGAACAACAAGATATGACAAGGAAAGATTCAAAGCAGGAATTATGGTAAGTAATATTCTTGGCATTATTACTGATCAAAAGATCATATATTTAATCAAAATACTAGGAAGCCCAGAAAGTTTCTTTAATATTCACAAGAAAAAAAAAGATATTGATAATGTCACTGTCTTATTTGAGAGGAATAGATTGCAAAGGAGGTATACAACTTAATATTACACAACACAAATCAGAAAAGATTAATATGCATAACAATTATACTGACTGAGTCAAAAAGGAAAACAGTATTAGGATATAAGACATTTCTCTAATTATAAATTCATAGAGTACAATAAACCTTTACTAGATATGGACAAATTACTAACATATCAATAACACAAGTCCAATATGGCAAATGGCAACAATAACATTTCAGAATAATGAAGTTAAGGAACAACTTATTCAATAATATAGTGTATTTATCAAGGGAGATATAACAAGAATAATAGATACACAATAAAATAGGCAACAAATAATAAAGAGATTCAAATATGCAGCAAGACTCACTGATCTTCTATCAAATATCAATTCCTTTGATATAAAGAATATATATTAATAACTTCAAGCAAAGTCATATTATATTTTTTGCAGAATCAAATATATTAGAAAATGGTTTGCAGTTATATTATTCGAATCTCAAAATAAACTCAAAAAAAGGCTAGAACAAGAATTTACTATAGGAGAGATCTCCAATACAGTTAAACCACTAGAAATCAAGCTTTGTTCTATTTGTGATCAAAGCAATTATTTTCTAGTACAATGCTTCATTAAAGAAAAAAGAAAACAATGATCCTCATATAATAAAAATTAGGCATTAAGATTTGATAAAATTACCAAAAGTTTAAATCAACTAGTAACTAGTGAATCAAAAATATAGTAAGTAAAGAAATACAAATACAGAAACCTAGAACAGGCTCTTATGCAGCAATAGCAACAACTAATTCTAGAACTAAATACTGAAATATTTGAAAATGAGATCCTTGGATAAAATTTACAATATGATACAACAAATACAAGAAGATATCAAAGAAATTAAATCATCAATCAAGAAACTTAATAAGAGAATCATATACCTTGAATTATATAAAAAAAATAATGATGATACAATAAAAGAAAACATATAATAAACAATCAAAACTGATTATTACAATATGACAAATTTAGTCTTCTCCACTAAACCAATATCTAATATTTAACAAAGACAACAAGAACTCTATAATTCAATCACCAAAATGGATCAAAACATGAGTAACATCCTTTCTGCAATTAATATTCTTGTTTTAAACAATATACAATTATCAATATACAAACAATAATAGGTGGTTTAAATAGTACCAGTAAATTAGAAAATGACAACTCAATAAACTGGACCTGTAATCAAAAGATATCTGTATATTTTGAATTAACAATACAAACTACAGGCACAATAACAAAAGACAATAATATTTACTTTATAACTAACAAAAAAAAAAAACTCTTTCTCGCAGATCACTGATTTTTTAAAAATTTTCTTTTATGGTAATTTTTAAAGGAAAAGAAAAAGCGAATGGAGAGATAAGTTCACAAAGAGAACTGAGAAGTAGACACTTACAAACAAGACCCAATTATAATAAAAACATTTTGAAGAAAGGAAACACAAGAGTTACACGCAAAGAATTCAATATGCAGCTCTCAAAGAAAACAACCCTAGACAAGGGAAAAACAGCCATCTAAGTAGAAAACAAGGCAAACGAATAGGAAAACAATATGAAAAGAATGTGCTATATCACAGAGAATGGAAAAGAAGCTGAGTAAACAAGCTTTCTTGTGACAAAATCCCAAGCTCAATGGAGTGAACAAGTTAAAGAAAACTTCCAACAAAATGGTCTAAACATAGCAAATACTTTTATTCTGGAAGAAAAATGGAACTTGAAACCACTACAGCAACCTTCACAAGGGAACCCCAGGAAAGAAATGAAGAAACAGAAGTAGAAGAATACCCATGGAAGAGGACTTTGAACCAGGCTTATCCATGAACACAACAGAGTATAGGAAAACTGTCCATCCACGAAATAGATCAGAAGAAAACTTGATTCCTTATCACAAACCAAGGCCAAGATTTTCATTCAACAGAAGCAATAAGTATGGTAGAAAAAGAGTAAAAGTCAGCATAAAAGCTATCGAAATCCCAGAAAAATCATCTACTTAAAAGATCACATACTTGACAAGAAGCCTCAATTCTCTCGAAGGTTTGATGGCAATTTGCAGTGAGGGTAAAATGAAGATGAACATATCACTGCTATATTTGAAGACCAACAGGTAGCTGACAAAGCATGCAATACAATCTTACCTGATACCAATCATAAACATCTTGTACACATGGCAAACACTCCACCAGAAAAAAAAGAAAAAATAGTATCAAAGTGTGAGACATCCCACTAGACACAAAATTTATTGACGTGCAATAAACCTTTTCTAAATTTGGAGTGATCATCAATATCAGCATGTCTACGCAACAAATGTAGCAAACTGCAACTATTTCCTTTTCCAGAAAAGAGGAGAAAGATCAAATCGTAAAGAAATGGAACATCCCTATGAAAGCAGACTCAGTCAGAGTTTTTGATGCACAATGGTTCTTACAGCAAATTAAAGATTGAGGTACCATTGCAGTCAAATTCATCAACTTACTATTAAATACTACAGCCTTTGACCTACATCATATTGGTACACAAAGCAAGGCAAAAACATATTACATTCCAAGATAAATATCATATAAGAGAAAATAATTTGCAGTTATTAGTTTTGAAACATAGGAAGACTTAGAGGCAGCAGTAGTGCAAAGTTTTTAACTTGGCGAAACCATTACAGAATAGAAACCTATTGAGACTAAACTGTGTACCATATGTGGTAGTGCAGACCATTTAGTAGAAAAGTGTCCATCCAAGGAAAGAAGAGCACAATGGCAACAATACTATCATGAGCAAGTGAACAAATTTGGAAAATTGTGCAATAAATATAGACCAGACGGACTAGCACAGTCAGAAACCTGAAAACCCCTCCTAAAAACAAAAGGACATGCCCAGGCTCATATGCAGCAGTAGTCAGATAGAACTATGTCAACAAGGAAAGACCAAAAAATCAAGAAGGACATGATACCCTCAATGAAATCTTAACAATCCTAAAAGATCTCCAAAAAGAAATCACAACAATCAAAGAAGACATTGCAGACCTCAATGAAAGAATTATGTTTCTAGAAGGGAAAAACATGAAGACTACAAGTCAAGCTAAAGAGGAACCAATCTCCTCAACAAGCATAGCAACTTTACAACAACCAAACATGACAGGAAACCAGCGAAATAGTATCCAAGTACAACAACAACAACTACACTCATCAATTGATAGAATGGATAAAAATATGAACAGAGTCCTTGAGGTAATCACTGAGCTCATACCAGAAAACACAAAAACACCAACCCAACAATAACAATATAGGAAGTACTATAAGCACTTTCCTGAAGAAGAAAACATTATCAAAAATATCCTAACCCATCAATTAAACAAAAAAATGCAAGAAGACAATATAGAAAATATAATAGAAAACCCTACCATCCAACTCATCTCTCAACAAATACCGCTCAACAATAATAACAATCAAAATATAACAATAGTAGAGAATTTCCGGTCACCAATTTGAAAAGTAGCCACCCTCAACTATCAAGGAATTATAGAAGAACACAAAAGACAAACTTGGTTTAACATGTGCTATACACAGTAGTGAAGCATAATAGTCACCACAGAAATAAACAGTTCCTCAGCACAATCAAAGTATTTAAAACATCTTGAATACTACATAATCTGAACCCATGACAAAACACAAATGATCAGACAAGGCTTAAACTAATGATATAGAAATATATCACTACACACCTCTACAGTTATCAAACATGGGAAGGCAGACTAATCCGAGCAGACTTGTCATTTCTGAATAAAAGAAATGTCTGAATCATCAGTATCTACTTCCCAGCAAACCCAAGATGTGAAAAATGACAAAAAACCCTAAAAATCCTAGTCAAATGAATATAAGAAGCGAACTAACAAGACTGGAATATTATGATCTTGGGAGACTTAAATGGTACATCAAACCCATCCCTAGATAAATTTAGTAACAGAAGATCAACTACCTCAAATAAACCATCAGGTCCGCAATAGAGGTGCTTTTAAACAATAACCTGGAAGACATCTTCCGAATCCACAACCCACAAAAAAAAGAGTATACATAGAAAAAAGAAGATAGCAAAAGCTGAATCGATCAAATAGGGATCAATCAAACCACTATCTGGCAAAGCAGCAAGGCTACCATTAAGGATATGATAAATCCCCTAATAAGCAGTGACTATATTTCCATGGTAACAGAGATCAAAGTCTGGAATCTAAACACAAGAAAAAAGCAACACATCATAAATCAAACCACAAATATAATTGCCATCTTATCAATGCAGAACAATGGACAAAGTTCTTCAGGAAAATTGAAGAAGGTTTGACCAAACAGGCTATAATACAAGGATCAATTGATCAAAAATGGAAACACTTTGCAATCACATCCTCAAAGCAGCAAAAAAGAATATTCCCAAAAGAAAACACCATCGCAAAAAGAGAATATATCTAGATATACACAAACAGGAGGATCCATTGATAAAACTACAAATGTGAAAAAACCAAATCCGACAAATTCATGGTAACAACACTTTGGCTGTGATCAAAAAACCAGAACTAATAGAGAATTACTTTCCAGACCTGATGGCACAACTCAGAAAATTCCAAAAAGAATATCCAAAGGAGTATCCCCAAGAATGGATAAACGTAATCCACTGTAATATCAAGGCTTACAAGATTGTAAGAAAAGCCATCACAAATAAAAAACAAGTGAGAATCAGGCAATAGAAAATTGCGATCAGACAGAAATTCTTGACAAGCAACAAAAGAGCAATGATCAATAGCATCCTGGAGTGATCACATAAAAAGATAATGTTAGATAAGCTAATAGAAAAAGGGAAGAAAATAAACATCATCACAGATCCTGAGAAAATAAAAAATAAAGTCCAACAACATTACCACACTTGTATCCCAGCAAGGAAAACCCAACCCCTAGGCAACCACCTACTTTGGGAAAGGGAATATAGACCAAAGAACGAAATCAAGGAGAAAATATATGTATCAGTACAAGATATATCTATGAAGGAGATAAAGGAAACCATTAGGAGCCATAGTGCTAAATCAGTCCCAGGCACAAATGGACTTCCATATATAGCATACAAGAAACTTGGTGACAAGGCCTTAAAAACAATTAGAACAATCTTCAACCAAATACTCAAGCATGGAGAAATCTCAAGAGAATAGAGTAAAGGAACAATCTATCCAATCCTCAAGCCCAAAGAGTAGGAAAACAATTTAGATATCACATATCCTATCACTTTATTAGACACGGGCTGGAAAATTTTTACAAAAATCATAACAGACAGATTGGTCAAATGTCTCAAAGAGTACAATATACTGTCTGAACTAAACTGGGCTGCACTCCCAGGAAACAGTACTCAAGAACCAATACACATCCTTAATAATATTATTGAGCATGCCAAAGAACACAAGAAACAAGTGTGGATCTTAAGTCAGAATATGTCGAAAGCATATGACTCAATAAATATAAGGATGTTGGTCAAAGCAATGCATTGAATAAAGATCCCAAGACAGATAACCAATATCCTAACAAATATGCTAGAGAATAGACAAAATATCGTACTCACCTGCTATGAACCTACAGAGGCATACAGTATAAATGATGGTATCGATCAAGGAGACACCATCTCCCCCTTAATTTGAAGAATCTTTTATGACCCCTCATCACCAAAATTAAAAATGAATTCAAAGGATACTCAATTATCTCTAAAAGCTGCATCAATCTGAAAACAGGATGGAAATGAACCTGTATAAATATGGCAGTAAGTGCTTACATGGATGATACAACCTGGATCACAGACAATAAAACAGAGCTTCAGCAAATAGTGGAAAGAGCAGAACAATTCTACCATATCAACGACATTTAAGTTAATCCACCAAAGTCACAGCTGATCATAATAAATGGAAAGAAGGGTGACAACGAATCAGGGGTAATAATGAATCAACAAATGATAAAGATAATACAAAAGGTACAATAGTTAGAATCCTTGGGTATGGTATGACAGCTCAGGAAAAAAGGAATATCAAAGGTTACTTATTCAACAGAAAGTCAGGAAAACTCAAACACTTATGGGAATGAATAGAGTAACAAACAAACAAATGCAATATATAGGAAATCATGTTTTGCTACCCTGCATAGAATAACTTTGCAATGACATAATACTAACAGAGAAAGAATCCAATCTCTTAATGGGTAGCATAACAACAACATACAAACACAAACTGGGTCTGCCCAAAACCATGCCAAACAATATGTTATATAACAAGTACAAGTATGGTCTCTTTCACATCTGGGATAGACAATTACTCCTACAAGTAAGAAATTAGCCAACAAGAATAAACAATAGTAACATAGTAGGAGAAATTGCAAGAGCAAGACTCCAAGAACTATAGAATCAGTTTTGATTAACCAACAATTTATGTAGCCATCTCATTCAACCTTTCAAGAGACAAGGGGTAAACCTAACACATGACACTATCTAATTATTAAGAAGCCATAGTATTACTTTCAAAACACACAAGGAAAACCCTATACCAACCACAATTACAGAAATTGACACTACTATTGAAAGCATTGTAAGCAAAGCTTTCTACAATTGAAATCGACACAAACTACAAAAACATGGGCTTTTATTCACAGGACAACTAATGAATGCAAACAGAACTAAAACCCTGTACTGGTGCCAAATAATCAGGGCCAAAAGAAAACCAATTCCCAGTCCAAGTCCAACATGATTCTATACCATAAAAAATCTAATTAATAACCAACTAGAAAGTAACAAACTTGTCTCAGTAAAAGAAACCAATACTTTCCTTCAATGTACTCCAACAACTAATCAAAACACAGTGAAATCTCACTGGATATATACTAAACAAGATCAGGAAATCATAATAGGAAGAAAACAAAAAAGGATAAACCAGAACGACACACTCTACAAACACTATACACAAGAAGAAGGGCAATCCCCAGTACAGGCTTGCACTGGATGTCCAAGAAATATATAGCAGAATCTGGAACAAGCACAGAGTGCACCTTTATTGTCATAAAACAACAGGCAGTAAACATCCCAGTATATAGAAGCAAGATATTATATAGAGAGGCCCCTGTAATAACCCAGTAGTCAGCAAGATAAATAAACGGCATATCTCTTAACTCAATAAACACAGCTTTGGAATAACTTACTACCAGAGGAAATATGATACAAAAACAAGAACTCCAAATACACATACCTGAAAAGACAAAGCAATTACAACATCTCTTCAATACAATAGTCCAGATCTTAGAGCAACTTACAAACATAGCTGCAGCACTGGAAAGCTATGCAATATTCAACATATATATAGATGGATTACTCACAAAAATTAATGAGTTTTCACATGGGCTTCGGATAAGTTATCATATCCCTGACAAGAAAGAATTCAAATTCCAAGGTCAAATCCAAAACTATCTATCATTAACAAGAGCAGAAATCACAGCCATCCTTATAGCAATTAGCGTTGTGCCAGAATATAGCAGGATCAGAATCTTTATAGATAGTCAAGTAGCTATAAATGGAATAAACAAAATAATGGAAACGCAGAAAACAAAATAATAAATACGCAAAAAAATGCAATCTTCTTATTCAGATCAAACATCTCTGCAAAAGAAAAAGCATCAAAGTGGAGATACTCAAAATAAAAGCATATTAGGGATAGAATATAATGAATAAGCAGATAACTTAGTACAAATAATATAAATAGCACAAATTCAAGGTATGAAACTGGGAGAAAAAATATTAGAAATCCATCTATATACATGTAAACATCCAACAATCATCCC